>CAUYQV010061768.1:0-33259 GCA_963574575.1 Galagoides demidoff
AGTGTGCTCCTCAATCTTCTCTCTTGGCTCTGCTCCAAACCATCAGCTAATTAGCTAAACTTCTGTCCTTTCAGCCTCCTTCTGGACAGGAGCTTCTGTAAAAAGCTGGCTGCAGTCCGCCATCTTGGCTCCGCCCCCCAACCTCACAATTTTCTACCCCACTTATTTTTTCGTGAACATAGATCATATAGTAAATAGCAACCCTGAAAATGTACTAAAAATCTTTTCTTTTTCCTTCAGTTTGGAATAAAGTTCCTAGACACCTTGACAATGAAAAAGAGTATATATAATTTTCCAAAATTTTCATGTATGGCCTTTTTTTTTCCACTTTAGAAAATCTCAATTTTACTCTAGGTAGCACTAAGTATGATTGTTTCTTTATTTCAAGTAACTAAAGATCATTGACCAAATTGTTTCCAATTGCTGTATTATTCACACTTTGATCCATTAGAGCCTACATCATTGGAATTTAGATTTTTTTTTCCTAAAATATAATCTTTAGGGTATTTTGTGTAATTTAGAGAAATACAGTATAACTTAAAAAGATGACTCCAATTTTAAATGGGTCAAAAAGTTAACAAATATGCTCAAAGTTGTGTGTTAAAATGCATAAAGACAGCACTAGCTTTGGAGAATTTTTTATAGGGTTTTACTGATTTGTCATTTATATTCCATTTCTGGGCAATCAACTACAATTTCAGCATTGTGTTCTAAAGCAGAAAATGATCTATCCCAATGAAAAGCAAGCTCATCACTGGCCACTTGGATTGCCATTTCCGTCTACATGTTGGGAGTTAAAGAGACAGGAAAAATAAACTGTTGCAGGGCCATTAACATTTCTAACTTTAAAAATGAGTGCGTGTCTGGTGTGCACTGATTATGAAATGCCGTCTGTTCCAAATGCAGCACCCCAAGCAAAAACATTGCACATTCGCTCTGCACTGTCATTAGACTTGAACGATTAACCTGACATTTCTCTTTTCATGCAAAAATTATTTTGCAAAAGATATTTTCACAAGCCAAGACCAACTCCTATATCTCCCTGCATTAACGTTAGACCTGGAGAAGCAGAGAAAGATGAATAAGACCCAGGAAAATCTTTTGCAGTAAATTTTAATTTCTAGAATAATGGGGTAGAATTCTTACCCAGAAGATTATTAACCCTTTTCTGTCCACATCAGAACCAAAGGCATGTGAAATAGTCCTACAGATTACGAGCAGACAAGTGCATCATCGGTGCTTCATTCCAAATGGTTATATTACACAAATGCCCTTCCTAGGGCCTAGTTTAATATTTAAGGAAAAATATTCAATATATAACTAAATCATGATTCTGGAAGGAGGAACAGAAAGAACAGAGGGAAAGGGGGAGGAGGAAAGAGACTCCTCCCACACCTCGTACTTTTAATCACTATTTAGATGACCGAAAGTATATTATACCTACTTTTAGAAATTATTTGTGTAGGGACAAATTTTCCCAGCTTAGGGCTTTAAAAAAAAAAAACTTTCATCAACTCTAAAAGCATCATACAATTAATAAAAGGGAAAAGAATGGAAAATTAATTTAAATGCTACTTATCACCTAATTAAGGGAAAGCAATAAAGGGAAGCTCACATAAATAGAATTGCTTTGGAATTTCAGAGCTAGACAATTTTTGTTTTCCACTTAAAGCAAATGTTAAATTTTTTTTTTCTTGTCAAAATCCTAAATAGCTTTTTGACAGGTTTGTTCTGGTTAATTAATTACTTTCATTTGCACTAAGTTGTATACTTGAAGATGAATAGAACATGATAACAAGGCCAGCCTCTGTGAGGGAGACCTTTGGCGGTCTATGCAGTCTGCTGCCTTATTACAGAACTAGCTATCTGCAGGAAGCCTGACTGAAAGGTACAGCACGTCCCATAACACCCTCCCCTAACTGAGATGATTGTAGCTTCTTCCGAAAAGTGATGATTAGGAGAGAGAAAAGCAAAACGGAATGCTGTATGAATATTTCATGTAAATGAAAGCAGGCACTTAGTGAACGCACATCTTGATTGATGCTAGAGTGCCTCTAAACGTCTTGACATTGAAGGGTTCTGACTCCCCTTCCCTCGATGGCTGCTTCAAGAGCTGCAGCTAATAGTGGAATACGACCATATTTAACTGAAGGGCTCTTTATTACCGGCTGATATTAAATAAGACCACAGGCCTCGGGTTAGCATAAGTGAATTCTAGATAAAAGAGACTTCAGAGGGAACCCCAAATGAGAGATGATAGTTATGTTTTATTTTGGTTTTTATTTTTTCCCCTCCCTGGAGCATAACTGTTTATTTCACTTTTAACTCCCCAATCCCCCACCCTAAGAAAGAGCCAAAGGACTCAGATGGCTTTGCAGAAAAAGGCTCAATAAAAAAAAATGGGAGGGTGTAAAGAAGGGTGCCCATAATCTCTAAATCACTTTACATAAATAGTGGTGTGGTAGTAGAGAAGAGGAAAGCCCTCATCCTGGGAGCTTTTAGAAATACAAATATATTAGACATATGTAACATTTTTCTAAATTAGTGCAATAAACCAGCAGTCCTCTACCCCTTCTCCATATAGGCAAGTTTTGTCTTCAGTAAGACCACCTAAGACATTCAAGCAACGGAATAATTCCCAAGTACAAATTTAAGGCTTTAGAAATACAGTTCTGTGGCAGAGTAAGAAGAACAGGCGTGAGAAGCTTGCTGACATCACCACAGCCCCTGTCCTGCCATATTAGAGACTTAAGTAATTGTCCTCCAGAAAATGCTGCAGTGACCGCCATTGGCTTACGTCATTATTTCAGCCTCTATCAGCTCTTCACAAATCATCTGTCATGGAAGGGTAAACAAAGTCTCTATGAGCTGTGGCCCCCAGAGAGCTTTCTGTCCAAGGCTCAACCAGAACAAAAAACCCACAGAGAATCACTGGCAATATCACCGCATCTTAGAAGCTTCCACTTCCTTTCCACAAGTCACCTAACTGGGGAAAGAAAAGAAAGAGAGGAAGCTCAGGGAAGCATCACAGAAAGGTTGGTTAGGAGTTTCCAGTTGTGTTAAAAAACTCAGTTCTGCCATGTAATGAGCCCCATAAAACCCAGTGTCCCTTGTCTTCTGGTCTTACTCAGGGACTCTTGGGCTCCTTTAAAGGGAGAGTTAATATGTCAGGTAGGGACAAAATAAAACTCTAAGGTGTACAGAAACACGTGCCTATGGGTGTGAAGAGTGGACAACTTGATATACACTTGAGTCTTCTTAAGGGCCACAGCACTGAATCCTAGAACTGGAAAAGACTTCTCAAAATCACTGGGTCCAGTCTCATGATCAAAGGAAGCACAGACCGGAAGTTGCCACGAATTACATACTGAGGACTGGCAAAACCACTGCTGGCTCTAGGTCTCATGATTCTCAATCTTTTTCTTTAAGTAACACCAAAACTATTCTATCATTAATACATTTTTAATATACATGGCACATCTTTCTTGCAAATATCCAATTTCCAATCAATAATAATCCATCTTTTGTCTTGCACTATTCCGCACCCTTCCTAACAGTTAAAAACATCAACCCACACAAAGCAATTTTATTAAAGACAACAAAACATCACATAATTTATACAAGCTTGCAAAGTACTTTCACATTAATTATCCAATTTGACTCCTCTAGAAGTCTTGAGAAGCAGATATTTCTCTACTTTAGAGAGAAAGAAACATAGTTAGTTTTTTTTTTCATGTAAATTAAGCTAAGGTTGAGTTTCTCGCCTCAGCTGACAGATATTATAAATGACAGATCAGTCTCATATTCACATCTCCGGGCTCCAAGGTTGTTGCTCATTATCTCTTATTCTATTATTTTAAAAGTCTTTATTAAATACCTACTGCATACCAAGCTTCTAATTCAATTCTAAGGTCACATATCACCACTTAAAGACTGGTTCACGTTTTTCCTACACTGGAACACAATCTTTCTGTATTTACCCAATCAAGTTTTGTCTAATAGCCAGTTGGAGTTAGTAAGAGCTAACCCTATGCTTGCTTAATTTTTTTTTTTTTTTGTAGTTTTTGGCCAGGGCGGGTTTGAACCTGCCACCTCTGGTATATGGGTCCAGCACCCTTACTCTTTGAGCCACAGGCACTGCCCTGCTTGCTTAATTGTTATCTGCTATATTGCCCTTGTCTTTCACAGGGACCTCCCATGGTTCATATAGGACTTCCAAGTGAGGTCTTAATGTATAACTCCAGATATGAGGCTGCCTTGACTTTTCCAATGGCATGAGTACCATAAGACAGAACAAAGAAATCCTGTAGTCCCATCAGCTTTTAGTGAGTTACAAAGCCTGACACTAACACGAGCAACACTCAGGGCCATCAGAAGCAGACAGGAAAAAAAAAAATGCAGGCAACATTTCAAAAATGACAAGTGTGGTGGGTCCCCAATGTCGTTATTATTATTATTAGAATTAAATAGAGATTTAATCTAAGACTCCATGGGCAGTCAGGCAACTTAATAACTATAAACTGAGGCTCACACGGTACTGTACTCCACCCAATGCCTTCATTAAGTTTCCAGCCGGCACAATGGCCAAGGCACAGCACAGAGGCAGCGAGCTGCCGGAGCGCGGTCCCTGGGAGCCAGGCAGGAGCAGCAGCCATTGATGCCATCGTCAGATATTTATGAAAGAGATGCTCTGAATTTTATCATAGTGGTATAGATCAATTTTCAGGACAGAGTCCTTAACAGTGTATTCGGAGGCTAGGTACAAAACCAATTTTATCTGCTTCAGTGATGTGTGAACTGTATGAGGAAAGACATCTCCCAACTCTCTGATAGCTTATCTTCCCTGGTGACCATTTATGCATGCTCTTGTAAATATACATATTTTACAAGGGAAGGGAGGGGCAGAGAAATGCTCTTTAAACTCTCCTTTGAGATGACCTTGAAGTAGTAGCTTTTGAATCTTCCAGGAAATTAGCAGCCAAGTGTATGTAGAAAATGATGGGTGGGTGGGAAGTGCCACTCAGAGGACAGTAATATCCCAGGTTGTGGGCTCTTGACCAGAACATGCTTCTCTCTGAGGCTGTTTCTTCAAGGAGGAAAGAAAAAAGCAGAGCCGCCCAGGCGGGGAAGTCAAGTCCTTCTGCCAACACTGGGGGGCTTAGCCAGGAGAGAGGATGTGACCAAGAAAGTAACTATGAAAGAGATGTCGATCTGCTATTTTCTCAGGCGTGTAAGTCTAATGAACATCCAGAGAGAAATGAAAAGCCCTTTCCAAGCACATATTATAGGTAATCAGTTATTTTCACATACTAAGCAGGATGGCAGAACAGAAGCACAATCGAACCTTTGTTTTGTGTTGTTTCTACCAAGATCATGGAGGCCATGTGTAAACCAGACTGACTGAAACGTATTTTCCTTCTTTTCTGTCTCCAGGCTAACTGGATTTAGGATGCTACTTTAAATCTTACACACTTTCTCTTTTGAGATAATCCCCTGTGCACATTTAGGGAGAGACATCTGAAGAGCTTGAGCTCAGATACCTAGTCGGCGATTTCACACACATTGCCTTCGCGTAAGTGCCACTTTACTGCCTCACCCAGAGGCAAGTAAAGTTTTCTGTAAAGACACAGAAAAATACTTTAGGCCCCAAGGTCTTTGTTGTAACCATTCTATTCTGCTAACTGCAGCATGAATGTAGCCACAAACGATACATAAACAAACTAAAGTGGCTATGTTTGAATAAAACTTTATTCGTGGACCCTGAAATTTGAATTTAATATAGTTTTCATGTTTCATAAAATATTATCACATTGTTTTTTTTTTCCAACCACTTAAAAATGGTAGCACATTCTTAGTTTGCAAGGTATGCAAAAAGGGATAGCAGGTAGAATTCGGCCCATGGGCTATAATTTGTCGGCCCCTGGTATAAAAAAAGGATACAATGTCAGAGTTGTATGTGCTACCATATTTAACCTATTAAAGATATGTTATGCAGGTATTTCTTCTAAACCATCCACACTAATTTACAATTACAACTTCATTTAACTTTTACAGCATATTAAGATGCAAACAATGGGCAAAGCATCCAGCCTGGCTTATAATGAATCACTGCCGTGTAAGACACCAAGACAATTGTTAAGATAACCTAGAAGAGAATTAGGATTTTTAAGATATTGAATTCACTAAAATATGTCATGACTCATAGCTCTGGATGCATGTTGCATTCATAACCACTGGGCAGTCTAACTTGATCTTTATATACCTTAGCAATCACATACACCTTCTACTGTGATCCAGACATTACATATTTCAGTCAAAATAAATCATAACTAGTAACTTAGTTATGTGACCTTATTATTTCTGTCATCTGAAGATGCCTGCCTCTCTCATAATCAGTATAAACATGTGCGATGTTGGGGGGAGGCGGACTGGGAGAGGTGGGTGTTGTTTCTTTTACATCTTATATCAGAAGATATAAAAGTTGTATACCATGGTTCAATAGATTTTGGTTTCAGAGAGACCCGATTTTGAATTCTGTTACCGTGGGCCTCTATAAGCACCAAGATGCTATACACAGGAATCACAGTACTTAATTTATGGACATTTTGTGAGTTTAAAGGTGATGATATGCCTAAAGTCTGGCTCTCAGTAGATTCTCAGTAAGTCTCTTATCATTTCCCCTTCTAAAACATCCTCAGAAAACAAAGAGAAGGCTGCTGTAAGTCGATGAGCGGGCAGCCTTGCCTCATGTCGGGTCCATCCTGTCCTCAGTCCCACACTGTTGTAAGTTTCTGAGAAGACGTTGCTTCCCACTTATTCTTGCATCATCCATGAAGGAAGCCCGGGGCTAACGTGACTTTACTTCCTCTTTCAGCTAGGCTTATTCCATCACATTCCCAGGATTTTTTTTTTAATGGAGAAGAATTTCTAAGTGCAATATATTTTCTGTTTCATAAGTTCAGCTTGGTGGTGGCAATTCTAGGATAAATTACCTGTTCACAAGCAGGTATCATTACAGATTCAATGGTAATGGCATTTTCAGCTATAGAGAGAGCCAGTAAATCGTGATGTCTGAACGGACCAATTTGAATAATGAGAAGAGCCTTCATTCTGGCCAGGGACCTGAGACGGTCTATGACACAGTGGATTTTTTTCGGGTGAACAGTAGTTAGAAACGCTCTTTTCATTCTGCTATATTAGTGTCCTCCCAGAATTTACACGTTGAAATCCTCATAGCCAACGTGAAGATATTAGGAGGTGGATCCTTCGAGAGGTGAGCAGACCATGAGAGTAGAACCCACGTGAATAGGGGTAGGGGTGCCCTTGTGAAAGGGTCTCGAGACAGACCCCTCATCTCTCCCACTATGGAGGACACAGCACCATCTGTGAGCCAGGAAGCAGACCTCACTCGACGCAGAATCTGCTGCGCTTCGATTGTGAACTTCCAGGTCTCCAGAGCTACAAGAAATAAATTTCTGTTGGCTGTAAGTCACCCAGTCTGCGACAATTTGTTACGTGTAGCAGCAGCCTGAACAGACCAAGATCCATTCCTTGCCTCAGTTTCCCTTTGTGATTCTGCCCAGATCCTATGCTCTACCCCAGGAACATGGAAATCAGCAAGCCACTGTCCCTGTCCCTGCCCCTCCCTGCTTCCAAGTCCAGGGGAGAGACACATGGAGACCACAGCACACTGTGACCAGCTGTGTGAGACCCACAGTGGGCATAGAATGACGTCAGCCTGCAGGAGTTGGAAGACCTCCCCAGAGATCTCAGCCTTAGAAGATGGGTAGGAGTTTGCCAAGGATGGAGAACGGACAGAGGAGAACAATAGAGAACTTCCCAGCTCTGGCAAGTCCCCAGATTCCTGTTGGGCATGGTGAGCACCCATTTTATTTCTCATCAAGTTCTCTGTTCTGAAGTTAATTTCACTACACTGTTTTTGGTTTTCCCACTGAACTGTAATATAGACGCCCCAAAGGTAATATGTATGTACCTTACAGAAAGTAGATAAGGAAGATACTTAGACGATAAACAAAAATGAAAGGCTGATATATTTTAACTCCAACTGTACTTCCAAAACATTTTTATGGGGAGGAATAGGTAATTTATAACCCACAAATTTCACCTAGAAATACTGTAAGCCCTGTCATAAGAATTAGTTAAAAAGAAGGGGGTGATAAATAATTAATCAACATTTGTTATAGGAATGAATGAAGATATGAAAAACATTAGGCAAAAACATTAGCCAAAAAAAATTATGGATTTTTATGCATTAGGCTGTATCAAAATAAATAAAGCTCCAAGAACTGATACTTTAGGAAGAAATCTGAAATTCTACCTTCCCTGCTGTTCACCTTCAAGTCCTGGGAAGCTCCACCCACACCTCCAGACCAGAAGGTGTCTGAAATCTGTCCTGCCGACCCAGAGCAGATGTGAATCATATTTGGGGCAAGTTTGTTAAGCTGCTATTATCTCCTTCCCAAGCATATTTACCCAGCTCGCATGCCCAGCTTTCTACTTGGTGCTCTAAGTCCCTGAATGGGATTAGAGCACTAAACCACGGCTTACTTAGCAGAAGCCTTGACAACCTGCCTAGAGCTTTCTAATGACCAGACTACATTTCCAGAAACCCCAGCTACATAGAAACCATGTTCCTGGGCTCTCTGGACAGGCTGCAAGCACTGCAGTGACAGCAGACTCCTGTTTCCCCACCTTCTCATCTTTCTGGGGCCTTCCCAAATCTCTAGACCAACTACTTTGCCTTCTCCCTGTCCACATCAACCATCACGGGTTGAACAAGTATTAGCCACACCCCCAAACACAGACATGCAAGCCGCTGGCCCCTCACTGTACTTCAAACAATTCCACCGCAGATTAGAAACCCAAGACCAGCGTCAGCACCCCTCATCCCCAACTCTAGTCTTTCCTGGGCCCCACCAGCCTGGTCCAGAGGCAGGATCCTCTGTGAAGCCAGTGGTGACAGAACTCTTACAACTACACTGCTTTCCACTGAAGGTCTGTTTAAAACACTAGTGGTTTTAAATGCATCTGTGGGTGCATTTGAAAAAATGGATGGGGGGGATAATCTTCAATCTCTATAAATTAGCAAATAATAAGTTGTTGCCTCATTGTAGAACTGAAATTCAGGTTTCAGAGTCTATTAAATTACTGTCTCACAGCTTATAGATATATTGATTGTGTGTGAAGGCACAGACAAAGCCCCCTCTATTTCTATCCATGGTTTTAGAGTTCACCAACCTAATACTGTGTGTTCATCTTCCTGTCTTTAGCAAAGTCTGTGAAGCAATCGGATGAACAGAAAGCCCATAAAGGAAAATACCTAAATAACCTCACAAGAATACATCCTCAGGTGTAAAGAAAAGACGTGTTTGAATACAAAGACATTTTCAGTATTTTAGAGTAAAAAGTTTGAGCCCGACAAATCGCCTTTTTTTCTTTTTTGATAGCATAAATTCACATTTATCAACTTAAAGAGTCCTTTCATCCATTACAAACTATCATAACCCCCCAAATCCAGCAAACCTTTTAGGAATGTTTAACAATTATTCTTATTTTTAGAAACCCAAATAGATCTAATTAAAATTATAAAAGCCCTACTAACCTTAAGAGCTGAGATTTTAAAGAAAACCTTTAGTGTGTTCATATTGTCATTTACTTTTTATTCCCAATTTTCTGTCTTCACTGGTTAGACAATTAACAGGTGCTCAAGTCGGTGAAATACTGAGAGGCATGAAATTTACATAAATAAAATAAATTAACACAGTTAAACAATACTATATTGCCTCTTGACATCCCCATTTTCAGATGTCATCAACAAATAATCAAGATACCAAGTCAGGATAGGCATTGTTCCTTAATAATTGCTTAGATTATCAGAGATTCACTAATCATTACAATATTATACAGAAATTTGTTTTTAATCCAGTGAACATATTGCTAATGACTGAAACATCTAACAGCATCATCTTTTCTAACAGCAGCAAAATGCCAGGGAATTGATTTTAATTAGGTTTTAGAAAAAGAATTATGTGGAATTCAAATATGTCATTCAATTTATATGTCAAGGAGACTCTCAAGAAAAGATTATTATGTGGTTAGCTGGACTTTGGGATAGAGGGAGGTTTGTGTTGGAAATTCTGCAATGCGTTTTGAAAGCTCCATCTACATACTGATGCTGAGGCTCTTACTCTACTCCGCATTTTCCAACAGGTTTCTTTCTCTCTGCCTGTGTCCACTGCAATAGTAGCCGCTAAGGCAGACCCCTGGGATGCCACAGTATCCGGAAACATTACCACTTTCCCAAATCTTTCTTTATGCGATTGCAGTGGGTTCAGGTTTCAATTTAGGAAGGCAGTGCAGGATTTTGAATTGATAACTTCCATGAGAGTTTAAGCAAAGCCTTCTAAGCAGGCAACAATAGATGAGAAACCAGGGAAATGCAACCATTAAAAATGGGCTATTTTTGAGATGGTGAAAATGGGGAGGGGGGATTAGATCCTTTCAAATTCTAGGAATCCACATGCTTAACGATTTCAGACCACCTTCATGAGAGGCGAACAGCAGTGGGGTTTTGTGCATTCTGACCACTTTCATTGTATTGTGACCTCTGAGTGAAGTCCACAAGAGCTTTATGGGCTTCTTGAAGCAAAAGTCCCTAAATCAACATTATAGAAAAGGATGAATAAAACACAATGTAAATGTTTTCAAATACGTTTTAAAAAATAATGTCACTTTCATAAATGACACATTCTACTAAATACAAAATAAAACAACACTTTCAAAGAAATTTTGACCCCAGAGAAAGAGTTGAGCTCCTAAATTCTCTCAAACCCTTTGGAAACAATGGAGTTTGAGCTGAAAACACTCAGAAATTCTCCCAGACCTGTAAGTGATCACCTTTCCAGTTACTGTATATCTGATGTACTCAACAAGATCTTAAAAACTAAAGTCTGAAGCTGAGGTTTCATAAGGAAAATTTCCATCTCTCATTTATGCTTTTCTTTCTTTCTTTCATTCACTTATTTACCCATCCATCCACCCACTCATTCATCTAAGATTTATTGAACACATACTATCCCACCTACTCTACCCCAAGTAGTAGAATATTTAGTTCTTTCCTGGCTTTACATGAAGCCAAAATACTCATACAAGAATCTTGCAACAGGGTAACTACAAACACAGTGGGAATCCAAAGCTCTAGAAAATGAGTGCCATGTGGTGATAGAAGAATAATGAGCCTCATTGCCAATCACTCTATTCCAAACTGTAGCTCACACAGATTAGCAAAGAGTCTAAATAGAACAGACTTGTTATTCCAAATTCACTTAAAGCAAACTCACATAATGCATGAAGTGTATAATGTATTTGAAATTGCAGTGTGATGTGGTACTCAACAGAGGTGCATGAAGTACCCGTGATTCCAAGAGAGGAGTATGGCGTCAGGGAGAGGTGTCGGACTCATACAAGGTTCCACAGAGGAAGCACCCAAGCAAGTTCTGGAGAAGCTGAGTAGGAGTCTGAAAGGAAGATGCAAAGTCTCAGAGAAACTGCAGGAATTTCTGTAGGGTGTTAGTGTTAAAGGCTAAGCAAAATCAGGTCAAGCAGGGACTTGTCCATGGATTTTATCCTGGAAGCCAGTGGTTCTCAAACGTTTTGGTCTCAAACCCCCTTTCTACTTTTAAAAAACTATTGAAGATCCCAAAGAGCTCTGACTGTGTGGGGCAGATTTACCAAGATTCACCACAAAACTGAACAATGTTTAAAACACATATTCATTTTAAATGGTAATAAACCAAATACATGATAATATAAATATTTAATAAAAAACTATATTTTACAAAAAACAATTAGTGAGAAAATTTCAGTTTTCTGTTTTTACAAATCTCATTTTTATCTGGCTTAGTAAAAGAATCCAAAGCTCTAGAAATTTTTACTGAAATTTTTCTCTTTGTTTCTATATTTAGCTTTTTATATCACGGAGACCCTGGAAAATTCCACTATACATTCATGAAAGAATGATGATGGAAAACATTAAAAATGCTTCAGATCCCCTGAAAGAGTCTCAAGGTCTGCCTAGGATATCCAGGCCACACTTTAAGGACATTAAAATCTTGTAGTTTGAGGATGAAGGTATGTTTTCATATGGCGATAAACTAACTACATCTGGATTTTAGAAAACGCTATTTCATACTTGGAAAAACAAGAATCCTATGCACTCAATTCTGATATGAGGACAGTTAAGGTCCTAGTATATGATGGGGAGTGGGGGATGGGGAGAGCTGAGAAAGGGAAGGACAAGGGGAGAACAAGAGGTACAGTACACCTTTTGGGAGAGGGACACAATTATAAGAGGGTCCTTATCTAACAAAAGTAATTAATGTAAACTGGTTCTGTGTACCCTCAATGAATTCCCAACAATAAAAAAAGAAAAAAATGTCATTTCAACTGATAGGGATATAAAGAAAGCAAAGTGAAAATATTCTGGAGAGTATATTCAACTTTCACAAATGGTACGAAACATCTTCCTGTGCTTTAAGCACTGGCTTTTCACTGCAAATATTTTACTTTTTAATACCATGGAGACAACATACATCTCTTCAGATATGTTTGATATTTGCCTGGTTCTGTAATTGAAATGATAATAAAGATAAGTATAGAGAATCATATGCTGATCAACTAAAAACTTAAACAAGATGCACAAATACCTAGAAAAACATCATTTACTAAAACATAAACAAAAAGAAACAGAAACCCTGAGTAGTCTGATGAACAGGACAGATTCTGACCTTGTAAGCACTTGTAGAGTCATATTATTTATTTACATCTGGATCCATTTGACCAATCAAGTGCCCGTTCTGCTTCACCCATGACAATGCCCTGTTCCATGTTAAGAACAAGATTTAAAATATCACCCTGACTTATATCCATAACTGATTCAATCAAGATCACTTTCCCTTGACTAAAACTCTAAGCCCAAATGACTTCACCATTGATGGACACCAGTCAATGAACAAATAATTCTGACTTATGTAATTTATCCCACAGAATTGGAAAAGAAGAACCAGTCATTAACTTGCTTTTAGAGACTAGCATAATCTTGGTACCAAAATCTGCCAAAGATTGTACAAGTAAGGAAAACTGAATGATAGCCTCAGTCATGAACCCAGATTTAAAATTCCAAAAATAAAATATAAGTTAACTGAATATAGCCATATATAAGGTGTATAATACACTAAGACTAAGTTAAGATCATCTAAGGAATGTGGGGTATACTTAATGTTAGAAAACTAACCACATTAACAGATTAAAGAAGAAAAATCATATGGTCATCAATAGATACAGAAAATGCATTTAATAAAATTAAATGTCTTTCTCTATTTTTTTCAGCACTGATCTGGAAGGACTACCCAGCCCCTGAGGGGGGGAAATCAGTTATTAACAAATGATAAAAATTGCTATATTTTCTCATTTTAAAAGCATATGAATTTTAGCATTAATTAAAGAGCTTAACAAATTGTCAGGGTATAAAATCAATATAAAAGTTAATTATATTTCTATATATCAGAAACTAAATGTGAAATAAAACTTAAAATGTTATTTAAAATAACCAAAAATATGAGATACCTAGGAATAAATGTAGCTAAAGTGTCTAAGAACTCCTCTTACCTTTCAGAACGATAAAAAATAAAAATAATAAAGCATAGTGAAGGCACTAAAAGTGATGTAAATGAATGGAAAGAGACCCAATATTCATTCATTAGAAGACTCAGTATTGTAAATTTGCCAATTCCCCCCAATTAACTAATAAATTTAAAGTAAAGCCAATCAAAATCCCAACAAATTTTTTGCAGAACTTAATAAGATAATAGAAATTTATAGGTAAAAGAATGTTCTAAATACTCCAGAAGATGTACAAGATGGGAAGACATGCTTTACCAGATGTCAAAATTTATTAAAAAGATAGAGGAATCAATATGCTTTTGGCACTGGTATAAACAAATTACTCAAAGGAGAACCAAGAAACATTCCTATACATGTATGGAAGGTTGATTTATGGTAGAGATGGTACCTCAGAGCATTGAGAAATAACTTTTTTTAAATAAAATGTTTTGGCAACATAAGAGATCCATGTGGGGATTCAACTCCCAGTGAGTAGACAATGAAACTCAAAAGCTGTTCGAAGGTAACATAAGTGAATCTTTATATCTTCAGAGTTTGGGAATGACTTCTCAAATAAGATACCAAAAAGTATAACCTGCCAAGAAAAGATTGCTACATTTGTTTACACTAAAGTTCAAATCTTTTCGTCTTAAAAAAAAAAAAGCATCATAAAAATTAAAAGATAACCCAGAGATTAGGAAAAGTTACTATGTCTACCTCAAAGACTGGTATCCAGAATATAAGAAGAATTTCTACCAATAAATAACAAAGTATCCAACAGAAAAATAGACAAAGAAAGAAAAGTTATTTTATAAAAGAAGATATCCTGATAGTTAATTAGCATATGTGTATTTCATATGAACAATGTCAGATCTTCGTGGTTTTCACGACCCTACATCATCTAGCCACTTGTTCTACCCCCAGCCATTGCCAAGACCACCAACTCTGAGATGACTCTGACCAACTTATGCAAACACAACCCAGAGATACCAAACGTGAAACCATGTTAAGCATGTCTCACCTCCATCTACAGAGACTTCTCAACACAACCCAGAAGTACATAGAGCTCAATGGCCCAAGGGATAATTTTTCCATGGGTAGGAGATAGGAGCCAAGGAATAAGTTCCTTTCCCTTCTTCCTGACTCACTTCCTTCCTAACACTATGTCCTATAGATGTTCATGAGAAACTATCCTTCCTACAGTTTCTCAGAAGATAGTCCCATGGCATTAAGCGATCATTTGCACTTAATAACACAGGTGGCTAATTTAAAGCACATCCTTGAATTAGCCAGATCCCCTTTTTGCTGTGCTCTCTTGGCCCCTCCATATCTTCCCTTAAATTATACCCCTTACCAAAGCCATAGCACATAAGCCTTTATCTCAAGCTCTGCTCTCCGGGGAACCCAAACTAAGGCAATATGAAAAGTTACTCAACCTCATTTGTAATCAATAAGTTACCACAGTGAAATACCAATACATCTTCACCAGAGATTGGCAAAAATTAACAATTCTGACAGTACCAAGTGTTAGCAAGAATGTGAAAAACAAACTCATGCACTATTAGTAGGAGTGCAACTTGGAGCAACCACTTTGAAAAACGATTTGGACTTATCCAAAGAAGGGTAAGTATACGCATATCTTAGAATTGAGCAATTCAACTCCTGGTTATGTACCCAAGAGAAATAGCAGTTTTGCCATGAAGCTAACCAAATTTAAGCTTCTCACTAGCATGGATTTCCCTTCCAGACCTAATTTTGTATTCACAATTTTGATGCATGTGCATGTGTATATGTGTGTCTACATTTGTTTTAAAGAGAATCTCCCAAATCTCATAAGTTTCAGGCTCTAACAGTTCTTGATGTACCTTTTCCTGGATAAAGTTGTGCATAACACAACTCCAGTCAGCAACATTATTCATAAAAGTCCCAAACTGGAAGCAACACAAATGACCATCAGTTGTTGGATGCCATAAACCAGGGAATCCTAACTGGGGAAAGGGGCATGTAATAGAAAGTTGACCTCATACAACCATGAGACAAGCTGGAGAAATAAAGGTTCCTAAAGGGGAGTTGGAAGATCAGAGAAGGAGTCACTACCAGGCCATCTTTTATTATTTAATTTTTTCTTTTATTTCAGAATATCATAGAGGTACACACATTTTGGTTCTATAGTTTGTTTTGTACATTCTAGGTAAAAGTATCAGAATGTGTGCATTAGACCTGTTAGGTGTGAATTAACCTAACTCCACCTCCCATCTTCCGCCTATTTGGTTCCTGTTGAGTTTTACTCTCCTATGTGCATATAAATGCTGATCAACTAGTTTTAATTTAGTATCGAGAACACGTGGGTTGGTTTTTTTTCCCCCCATTTTTGTGATACTTTGCTTAGAAGAATAGTCTCCAGTTCCATCCAGGTTGTTACAAATGATACTAAATCACCATTTTCTTATGGATGAGTAGTCTTCCATGGTATACAATACCACATTTTATTAATCCACTCAGGTACTGAGGGGCATTTGGGTTGTTTCCACATCTTTGCCACTGTGAATTATGCTCTGCTATGAACATTTGAGTGCAAATGGGCAAAAACATGAACAGAAACTTTTCAAAGGAAGATAGTTTAATGGCCAATAAATACATGAAAAAAATCCTCAATATCTCTAATTATCAGGGAAATGCAAATCATAACCACAATGAGATATCACTTAACTCCAATGAGAATGGCTCTTCTCAAAAAATCCCCAAACAACAGATGCCAGTGTGGATGCAGAGAGAAATGAACACTTACATACTACTGATGGGACTGCAAGCCAGTACAATTTCTATGGAAAGTAGTATGAAGATATCTCAGAGAACTAAATGCTGACTCAACTAAAAGTTGAGTAGGTCTCAAAGACCTACTATTTGATCTAGAGGTCTCACTACTAGGTATTTACTCAAAGGAGAAAAAGGACATTTTGTCATAAAAACATTTGCACTTAGGCAACCTTAAAAGCCAAGCTGATGTCCAAGAAGGAGAGAAAGTTCATGGAAATGACTCTAAGAATTTGCTGCCTCTGGGTAGTTGCCACCTCTCTGGTTGTATTGGTCAATAGGGCCAACAGTCACAAAAAAGAGATGGACAAAGAAAAGAGAGTGTGGCCAGGCCACAATCACAGACCATCTCCATGTCTGTCTATCACCATATCTTTATCACCACAAAGATGTTCAGAGAACAATGGACAAGTCTTTATTTCTGCCGTCTAAGTATCATGCAAATTTTCCTTCTGGTCAACTCCAACTCAGAACCCTATAGGAAAGGGAATTCTGGAAAATGTAGTTTCCAGCTTAATCAAATTGGCATAACAGAATCCAGCACAAATGAATAAATTGTGGTATAAGCATGCTATGAAACAGTACATAGCACTAAGGATGAAAAAGTTCAGCTACGTGTACAATATGTATTTTATAGACTTCGTCTTAAGGAAAAGAAGCATGACACATAACAAGCTTCATTCAAGCAGGAATCTGTAGCATATGATTCCTTTTACATAAGGTTCAAGAAGAGACTAAACTAACCACACAGATTATAGATGCATACAGAGGTGATAACCTAAAAAGAAAAGCAAGAACTCAAAACCATGAAAGTCAGGAGGAAGCAGGAGGTGGTGATCCAGAAGAGATTTCAGAGAGCTGGCGTTATCTTTCTTTTTGACCGCGGTGTTCATCACGCCATTTTGCTTTATGAAATTACTCATTATTGTTTGCATTTCTGTTTTATGCCCTTTGGGAGAAGCACTTGAGCCCAAGAGGTTGAGGTTGCTGTGAACTGTGCCACAGTCCTTGGCACTCTACCAATGATGACGTAGTGAGACTCTGTCTCAAAAACAAAAAATTTACCACTCCAACATATGGTCTGATTGAGAGGCACCTGGCCTATCTGTGCTTAATTAACACACATCTCAAGAGCCCAGTCTATTTCTTAACAATTTTTAAGTTAAGATTATGCAAAATAAGAGGAAAAACAACCCTATCAAGGAAAACATAAGATAACAGATCTGAACAGACAATTCACAGAGCAGCAACCCACGTGATCTAGAAGATATTCTGAAAAGGTAGTGAAATTCACTCATGGTGAGGTTAATGTTTTAACAGCAACATCACTGGAGGAGAATCAGAGTGGTAAAAGTGCAAAAAAGGAATAACATCTTTCTTAGGTTGGATGTAGATAAGGGGACATTTGTAGACATTGCAGGTGGCAACAAGAAAAAAGTTTCTATCAAATTAATGAATGAGATAAAAGAATCATAGGCCAACCATGGAATCTTAACCAAAGATTAAGGGGCATCCAGAGCATTAAGATAACCAAAGATGATAACTTTTTATGATAGCCTCATATTGATGTCAGTTTAAGGCAGCAGCAGAAGGCACTTTTCAACATACATAGCCTCTCTCAATTGTCAAACAGGACAGAGAAACCATGGTGGGGTGAAAACAGATTTCACTGAAAATGTCATCTAGTGTGTTTCCATGGCCCACACGAAAATTAAAGGCTTTGGAGTCCAATAGCCCTCAACTTACAACCTCATCAGCTGCTTAACTTGGAAAGTTTTTTAGCCACTTGTAATCTCAGAGGCTTCCTCATCTGTAAAGTACAACAGGCCTAACTTGTTGGGTTATTGTGCTTACAACCCAGCACACAGGGTACACTGTGAACGCTCAAGTAGACAGCCATATCTTTCCTGAGGCAGAGAGTGTTGACCTCCCATCAATGTATCTACTCAGCAATTAGATTTCATATCTCTTGGATCAACCAAGGCTATGGTTATTTGGGGTCATTTCTGATCCCAGTCTTGGAGAAGTAAATCTACCCTTCCATTGATACACTCAGATAACTAACAGTGATTCATGTCAAGTGAGTGAAATGTTTCATCTGCTTCCTGGGACCTCCACAACATCCTGTCTTTACATTGACCATTTTCCTTCAGAACAGAGGCCATTCTATCCTTACCAATTCAGTGAATTTAACCACCCTTGACGTTCAATAATAAACTAAAAATAATTGATCTATAATTTTAGTTTAAATGATCTGACATAGCCAAGCTACTTTTAAATGACGGCAAATGGGAATTTTTAATGGAAATATTGATAGGCCCTTAAGTGTATTGGGGGATCGAGGACAATGACAATGATATTACACTAATAAACCTAACGCCACAGAGATTGTCTTTTTTAAAAAAAAATGTGTCTTTTCTTTATCACAGCATAATACCTAGCTTGACAACAGAAATATCAACAGTTAGGGCTCTATTCTTCAAACCGTCATGCTCTATTAACGCTGTTTTTCAGTGGGATTTGCTTTGTCAAGGAAGGAAGGGCCAAAGAGGAAAGTCTATGGTCTTCCTAGTCCCCAAATCCCTCTTCTCACTGATGCACAAATGACTAACTACTCCCAGTGCCACAGAAAGAATGAGAGTTGAAAACAGGCCCATCAAATCATCTAGGGAGCTGGGGAAAAGAGATAGCCTTGCACAAGCAAAATTATGCTTAGACAAGAAGAAAAAGAAAACAGAATCGGCAAAAAGAAAATGGGAAAGGGTGATGGCTGATTGGTGTTTGAGCTTTTTCAGTTGGGAACAACAGCAGAGAAAAACTTCATACAAACCCAACTATCAGCTGGGATTGAGAGTGTTATAACAGGGTTCCAAAGCACATGCAGTTTAACTCTTTCACCTAAACGGGAGGAGAATAAGCTACTTGGCTGGCAAAAACATACAAGGACACAAAATAAGGGCTGAGGAGGGGTAAAAAGAATCATAAATACTAACTGTTAATTGTAATCAGGGGCATTATGAAGCAGAAGGCAGACAGAATGGAGCTTTGTTTAGCTCAGATTGAACTGTGAAATTTGGGTCCAGAAGAAAGTTTGATTTACCCTTTGCATTTAGAGAAGCAATAATATAGTTCACTCAGATATGGAATAGACAGAAAAACAGGGTTCAGAGCTCAGAAGCTACTTGAAAGTTTAAATATCTGGGTCAAAGAAAGTGCTGTGTCACCTCCCTATCTGTAAATTTCAGACCATATTTGTGTGCTCTCTCTTTTAATCTTCACAAAAATCCCCTGAGGTAAATACAGCAAGGCCTAGTCTCTCTGTTTTATATATGATGACACTGAGGGTCACTGGGACTTCCCCAGAATGATACAACCAGAGGTATTTTCCCTGACCATCTATTGTCAGTCTGTGTGTATACACCCATTTCCCCATAGGAGATGCTAACTTGCAAAAAGTTTTCAAAAATTATTTAACAATGAAAAAACCCTTGTGCCAAGACAGGAAACTCTCCTCCTAATTTTTAATTTTGCCACATAACAATCTTCTACCTAATTCTAGAATTCATCTAACTTCTTTCCCAAATAAGTACTGTAAGAAATAAACATAAAAGCTGGGACTTTTTGTAGCAAATTTCTATGGAAACATGAAATTATCGCTATGTTAATCTCATTACATCTCCTTTTTCTATGTAAATGGTTGGGCAAATTCTGCTTCTTTATCTACCTTCCTTTTATGACTGAGAGTTAAGGAATGTCCAGAAAGTATTTAAATTATTGCAATAGGAGCCAAATTCCAACATCTGTATTTTTGAATATGCACTTATAAACAACTTCATTAAAATCAAACAATTACGTAACATGATTTTTCTAGATTTTTTTAACTTCTCTAGCCAAGGTTATATTAATTGAATAGAAGCTTTTCATTTCTAGCTAAGATCAGATAGTTTGTAAAGTAACCAGGACTTGAGGGGATATAATCCTGGGGTGAATAAAACCTCACTGATATAAATCTGTATTCTTTGTGCTGCTTCTGTACTTCGGGAACTTGCCAACTCTTGGCCTAGAGAGAGGGAAAGAAGTAAGATAGAAGATCCCAACACCTGGTTGCAGCAGAACTTTTGGCAATCTCATGGAACTAGGGAGAGAACAACTGGAGTTATAAAAGGCCCCATCCCAGGGATAAGGAAGGGCCAAACAAGTAAGCTCAGGACTTTGCATTGGTTTGCACACCCTGTACTGCACCCACTCAGGTATTTGTTGATGAAAAGAGAAAGAAAAGAAGCTAAGAAAACAAAGAAAATTGAAAGGCAAGGTGGATTTGGGAGAAATTTTGTAGATACAGGAGACAAAAGCAAGAAATCAAAACTCAAGAAAAGACCCCAGTAAGGACCCAGGGCTCTCAAGTTTCTACAATTCTAGTCGTAGGTATGAATCTTGTTTACAGCTGTATAAGCTTAGACTATCAGGTTTCATCCATGACTTGTTTGTTTTTTTAGTGTTAAATAATATTTCACTATCTGGATATAACTTAGTTTATGTATTCACCTTCTGAGGGAATCCATCTTTTTTTAAATTTCAGATTACTATGAGGATATAAATGTTTAGGTTACACTGTTTGCATTTCTAAGGTAAAATTCAAGTTGTAGTTGAGCCCTTCACCCAGGGGATGTGCTGAGCACCCTCACATTGTGCACATAAGGTGAGATCACCGTTCTTTCTCCCCCTCCCATCTCTCCACTCTCCCCTCTCCCTTGCTGCACTATACTTGTGTTTTTTCTTTCCTGTGGGTATGTAGTTGTTTATAGATTAGTTTCATACTAAAATTGACTACATTGGATAATTTTTTCCATTCTTGAGATACGTTATTAAGAATAATGTGTTGAGTCCATCTTGAATGCTTTCAAGTTTTGGCAATTACAAGTAAGTTGCTATATACATCCATGTGCAAGTCTTTATGTAGACAAAGGTTTTCAATTAATTTGGATAAACATAAATGAAGTGATTGTTGGATTATATAGTAAGAGTATCTTTAGTTTTTCTTTACAAAACTGTCATCCAAAGTGGCTATATCATTTTACATTCTCACTAGAAATGGCTAAGAGTCCCTGTAGCTCCATTATTACCAGCACTGGGTGTCATCAATGTTTTAAATTTTCATCATTTAATAAGTGTGCAGTGGTATCTCATTGTTTTAATTTTCAATTCCCTAACAACATGTGATGTTAAGTATTAAATGGAACTTTCTACTTTTATAAAGAGTATCTACAAAAGCCATATAGCAAATGTAATAATGACCAACTATTGAAATTTTTTTCCTAATATTGGAAATAAGCTGGAGATGCCTTCTCTCACCAACTATACTTGACATTTTACTGAAAAATCTCAGTAGTCAATATAGCAAAAAAAAAAAAAAAAAAAAAGATGTAAGAAGTAGAAAGGAAGAAATAAAACTATAAAAGTATAACTATTTACAAAGAAAGAAATTCCAGAGGAATATACATATAAACAGAATTAACTATTGAATTTAGTAAGATCCTTGATTTAATTTCAAAATCTAAAATATATATAGTTTCTTATAATAGCAGTAGTAAGTAGAAAAAAATTGAAAGAAATTTATTATCTAAATAATTGACAAGCTATTCCACAGTTTAGGGGTTGAAGGCTCAATATTGAAAAGGTGTCAATTCTCCCAAAATTGATTTATACAGATATTTCATTCTCAACAAAACTCCCATACACAGACTACATAGGTGAGTGTGTGTACGATTCGATCAGCTGATTCTATAACGTAAATGAATATCCAAATAACCAAGAACTGTGAAAACAATCATGAAGAATAAAAAAAGAACTTAAGCATTTATGTTAAGATATATCAAACTTTATTATGAAACTATAATTACTAAGAATTATGATGTTAGGCGGCGCCTGTGACTCAAAGGTGTATGGCACTGGAGGTGGTGGTTTCAAACACAGCCCTGGCCAAAAACTGCAAAAAAAAAAAAAGAATTATGATGTTGACTAAAAGACCCATAAGGCCAATGGAACATAATAAAACATTTTAAAAAGTCAAGAAACAGAGTCACATACATAGTCATTTGATGTGCCAGGGGGAAAATAATGTTTTTCTAACTATTATTGTGTCAACTAGATGTTTATATGGGGAAAAAAATGTCCCATTCTCTTAATCTACCTAAAAAGAATTAATTCCAGGTAAGTGGTAAATCTAAATTAAAAGTGAAAAATAATAAATCTTTAGAAGAAACACAGGATACCTTGGAAAAGACAAATTTTTCAAACAGCATGCAAAATACTACTCATAAAGGATAAAATTGAAAAATTAATTAAAATTAAAAATTTCTGTTTATCAAAAGGTACCATTTTGAAGAGGCAAGTCACAGAATGGGAAAAATATTTTCAATATATACCTGATAAATAATTGTGTATATGCTATAGAAAGAACTCCAACATGTTGACTTTTGAAAAATAAAAGTCATCAGAAAATAAGTAGGAAAAAGACCTTAAGCAGACACTTCACAAAGAACACCAAAATGGTCAGTAAACCTATTAAAATGTTCCACATCATTAGTAATTAGGAAAAGAAGGTTCAAATCACAATAACGAAAGGGCAAAATTTAAAAGCTGACTATGCCAAGCTTTGATGAGACTGTGGAACAACAGTAATGCTCATAAATTGGTGTATCACTTCAGAAAATTTGTTGCCAAAATCTACTAAAACTGACCATATCACATACCCTCTAGACTCAACAATTCTTCTCTCAGGTGTGTACACAACAGAAATGCATATGTGTTAAAAGACCCGACAAAATGTCCATAGTAGCACTAAATAGCCAAAGAGGGAACAACCCAATTGCTCATAAAGGTACAGTGAAAAAATTGTGTATAAACTACTTATAAGCAGTGTTATTTTATATAGGATTGAGGATGAACTATCTCTACTCCAAGCAACATGGATATAACTACATTATGTCTCTCAGAAATAGAATTAAGAGAAAGAAACCAGACTAGGAAAAGCACATACTGTATATATTTACATACAGTTAAAAACAGGCAAAACTAATCAATTAGGACATTAGAAATCCCTCAGGAATGTGTGGTGATAGGGGAACTAGAAGGATTTGGGGGAGTGCTGACAACTATCTCTTGAACTAAGATTGGGGTGTCCAGCCTGCAGTCCATGAGGACTTCTTTGGTTTATCTATGGTGTCTGATATCACAAAATGTGTGCATGAACTTTTTTTTTTCTTTTTCTCTTTTTTTTTTTTTTTGTTGCTAATCAGCTTTCATTAGGGTTTCAGTATTTACTGTGTGGTCCAAGAAAACTCTTACTCTTCCAATGTGTAGCAGAAAAGAAAGAAGTCTGGACACTGCTGGTAGGTGATGGCTCCATGGGTGTGTTCACTTGGTGGAAATTCATCACACGATCATTTTTCTGTATGTATAAAGTCTGACAATTCAGTTCACAAACTCCTCTTAGAAAAAGTGCTCCCTACCTTACCACTGAATATCAGTATAGTCATCTTCAAAGCGTTTCCCCTGGGATGCTCTGCAGCAACACCAGAGCCTATTTCACTCTTCAGAGCAATTTTGGAACCCTTTTTCTGGAATGACCATCAGAGATGTTGTCATATAGCACACAAAAACACGCAACAATGATGAATGCCACCCAGCAAGACAACCCCACACATCCATATGAACAAAGCTGTGAGACACTAATATACCTGTTGGGGAGTGGGGGGCGGGGGGGTCCCAGTTCTCCAAACCCATTTGTCCTGTTCCAATTACCCCATAGAGCTAGAAAGTTCAAACTGAGGCACAGCAGTAACCAAAAGCAAAACCCAGGGGAAACTGAAAATAAAACTGGAGGGGCACAGCAGTGTGGATAGAAAGCAGAAGTAACCTGCACAAGTTTCAGGGTAACAGATTTTACTTAAAAAGAACAAAGAGAAAGTGTAGAGCACTTCCAGAGAGAGTGGGTCCCTCTCATGAAAGAGAAAAGGTGAGAAAGAATGGAGATATCCAGGCCTGCAAGGGAATAAATCCTCTCTCCATTTGAAATTGGCTGCAAGTCTTTCATTGGCCTCTCTGCAACTCCAGACAGTACTGCCCTTTCCTATTGATCATTGGTTACCTAGGTTACTTGATGCCCACACTCTTATGGGCCAGACTTCCTAGTTCAGCAGACCAGGTTCTCCTCCTACTGCCCCCTTAAAGCCCTTTTCTTAAGTGTCCCTTCTCAGTACCAAGGTTATGAAACTTTATTGAGCTATTTGTACAGTGCTACCAGCATAAGTGAACGGTTGCAAGTTCATGGACTTAATTATCAGACCTCATACAATGACAGTTCTGCGTTCATTCCAGAAAGAGTTCTAAAATTGCCTTGAAGGCCAGACAAGGTGCTGGTGTCAGTACAGAGTTTCCCAAGGGAAGCACCTCAAAGGTGATATTCAGCCATTAGGTATATGGCACTTTTTCTAAGACGAGTTCATGAACTTAATTATCAGAACTCATATGTTATACTCCAGTGAAAACTTTATTTAAGAAATGTCACAGTGAGCTGGAAAGATCATTTAGTTACGTAGTGAGTAGGAACCTAATTCAAATTATAAAGGGTAAGGATAAATAAGTTCTTCAGATGTGTAGGTTTAAACACTGAAAATTCCTAAGGATCAAAGCCAAGGTATATTTATAAATGATCTAGATGAGGGAGTATCTAATGAAATCCTTGTGCTTGCAGACAATACTGATATCTTTCAGGTTACAGAAAACCCAGTCAATGGGGATAAAGTGCAGGAAGATTTAAAAGGCTTTGAAAGTGAGCAGAATAGTAGTAAATGTGTTTCCCTGTGGTCAGCTAAATAGAAATGTAGGGAATAAAAAGAATATAAAGATGTCTCATTCGACTTTATATATGCATCAGGACTTATAGGACAGTGTGTTTATATACAGTCGGTACTAAAAATCATTGTTGATAAATGCAGGATTAAATGAATGAATGAATAATGGCTCTGACTAAGCTATCGGTTTGAATTTAGGAAAATGTCAGGGGTAGAAGTTATTGGAGAATGACTAATGTGCTAGTGGACTTTGGGTACTATTCCCAACAGCAGAAGAATTTTAAATGCAAAACAGAAAATATTGCTCAAGGAAAGTTCTTAAAATACAGGAATAGAACCTTCAAGAGGAGAGTGAGCAGAAAGATCTGAACTATTAGGATGAAGGTAGAACAGGAATTTAACTGAAGGCCATAAAATTGTTCCTATTTCAAACTATTTAAACACGGATATTAATGTCCATGGTGTTAGTTTTATGTATCAATTTGACTAGACTATTGTACTTAGTTAACCAAACACTCATGTAGGTGGTGTTGTGAAGGTCTGTTCTAAGTGTGGTTAGTATTTACAATCAGTTGACTTTAAGAAAGGATTATCCTCAGTAATGTGATGGGCCTCATCCAATCAGTTGGAAGACCATAAGAGGAAAAAGCCAAGGTTTCCTGGAGAAGAAATTCTGCCTCAAGATTGTAGTGTTAACTCCTGTCAAGTTGCCAGACTGCCAAACTACACAATTGCATGAGCCACGTGCCTAAATTAAACATACAAGCGTGTGAGTGTGTGTGTGTGTGTGTGTGTTGATCTGTTTGCCTAGAGAACCCTCATTGATATAATGCCCAAAGTACATAAGTTCCTTTCTGATATGCAAAGAAGGATCATGTAACAAATCAGTAAATTGTGAAATAGTCTGTCTTAAAATTTTTTCCTCAAATTATTTCATTCCCCCTTTATCTGATCTACATATCTGCCACAGAGAGATCTTGCTCTGTGGGAGACACAGTAAGAAATTCCAAATTCCTTCACCAAAATTCCTTCCTTCCAAATTCCTTCATTTAGAAAAAACATCTATTCTAAGAACCATGAGACCATCCTTCAAATTAACAGAAGCAGACATCTACTCTGAAGTGTTGGCCTTTAATTTTTTTTTTTTTTTTTTTGGCAGTTTTTGGCTGGGGCTGGGTTTGAACCCACCACCTCTGGCACACAGGGCCAGCGCCCTACTCTTTTGAGCCACAGGCACTGCCCTGGCCTTTAAATTTTTTTCACCAATGCCAACAACAGTCAATACCAAGTTCATGACTGAGAGGTTTGTGGCTAAGAAGAAAAGATGCCCTAAAGCAAACTCATATAGAACCAAGAAAACATCTCCTCCAAAGACGAATTTCTGCTCTTCTCTTACCAGAGCAAAAGCCAGTTTCTGGAATTTGAAAATAGCCATTTTCCCTCCTGTGCTAACATGCAATGTTTAGGAATGGGCAGCTCTGGTCTGGTAATTAATCAGCCCTTAAAAAGGAACAATGTTAAGGAAATCATAAAGATTAACTACAACCGGTTTGGTACCTGTGGCTCAAGTGGCTAAGGCACCAGCCACATACACCTAAGATGGCGGGTTCAAATCCAGCCTGAGCCCACCAAATAACAATGATGGCTGCAACCAAAAAATAGCTGGGTGTTGTTGTGGGTGCCTGTGGTCCCAGTTACTTGGGAGGCTGAGGCAGGAGACTCACTTGAGCCCCGGAGTTGGAGATTGCTGTGAGCTGTGATGCCACAGCACTCTACCCAGGGGGACAACTTGAGGCTCTGTCTCAAAAAAAAAAGATTAACTACAAATCATACAGTTATTCTTCTTCCCTGAGGCCTATATATGTATATGCAAAATTATTCTTTACCTAAACTCATGACAGCTTTTTAACCTCAAAATAAGGAGACTGTTCTGGGGCCTTTCAATTGAATCAGAGAGGCTGACACTAGAAATGTGGGTGTGACCCAACCGCTGAGGGAAGGCAGGCACAGTAAACAAACCCTCTCATCACTACAGACCTTTTCCCCATCCCTCCTCAGGTTCTCCCACAATGTTTCAAAGTTTGAGTCACCAGGATATTTTGATTTTTTGACAAGTGATAAAAGGTTTAAGTATTGGCTGCATGTTGCTAATGGCTAAAGTGAAATTTTAGAGTCAGCCATTCAAAAATACAGTATGGTAAAGAAGTATCATCAGTCCATCCCATGCCTCTTTCCTGTTGTTTGGTGAGGCCCAGTTGTGCTCAGCTACACCCTGAATTGAAGAGCTCCCCTCCAGCAGCCTCTTCATATGCCACTGTTCATCTCCAAGGGCCTCCAAATACAGGCAGATGGACTAGTTCAGTACCAGAAATACCAGATCTTGTCCCACTCTGGGCAGTCAAAAAAGTAAGAAAATCATTTGCATTATAAATCAGGTAAGAAAATAGGCATAAGATACAGAACTTGGGTATATATGAGAAACATTGAATATTCACTTGGAAAAATATTTGCAAACATGAAATGAGTAGACAGCAGTTCAATTACATGGAACTCTCTCTAAATAAGGGACTCCATCCATCAATCAATCAAGAAACACTACTCATGCAACGCACTGTGTTCTTAGTAGATTGTGGCATATGTTGTGAGGGTATAAAATCAATGCTTAAGGAGCTCAGATATAAAATAAGTGCTCGACTATGTAGCTGACTGGAAGTTTAACAGAATTCCAGAGGAGGTAAATGGCTGTTGTCTCTTTCAGCTGCATCCCTTTAATTACTTGCCCCTTATCCAGCATTAGCACTGGCCATATGTCAACTGTTGCAGAAACACGTTTAACTTGCACGTACATAGCTCTGGAAATCTATCACTTTACCTTGTATTAGGTGTAGGTCTGGGCTTGCCCATTACTACCAGTTGCTCATTCCAAAGGCCCTGTGCTGCCCAGATCTTCCAACTCACTTATAACACCTGCTTCTAATCTCTGTCTCCATTTTTGAATTTTGATTCCATTCTCTCCTCTGGTGAGCATTTCCTTAAACAGATAACTCACCAAAGAGTCCTACTGGCCCACATTTTTCCTGACTCCTGCACTTTTCCCTGTGCAGTCTGATCATGACTCAGTCCTCCAGCCACAGGTACATGGGAACGACAGAGGATGGAAGCATGTGAGTGTGGATGTTCTTGTGCTCTGGAATAAGGTCCTGTCAGAGAAGCCCTCCTCGCAGTAAAACCACACCCTTCTCAGGACACCTGGGGAACCCTTGGGTGAGATTGACCACCATACATAATGTGCAAACATGACTCAGCCTTGCCAACAAGGTACAGTGCCACATCAGCAGGGGTTTCAATGGCAACAACACCATAAGCTACCAACAGAACCTTCTCCCAGGTCCTCTTTAGATTTGTGATGTCGATGCCATCGCTATTCCTTTTTTTTTTGAGACAGAGCCTCAAGCTGTCCCCCTGGGTAGAGTGCCATGGCTTCACTGCTCACAGCAACTTCCAACTCCTGGGCTCAAGCAAGTCTCCTGCTTCGCCTCCCAAGTAGTTGGGACCACAGGCACCCACCACAACGCCCAGCTATTTTTTGGTTGCAGCCATTATTGTTGTTTGGCGGGCCCGGGCTGGATTCGAACCCACCACCTTAGGTCTATGTGGCTGGCACCTTAGCCGCTTGAGCCACAGGCGCCAAGCCATCACTATTCCTTTTATAGATGTACTGTTCCATTTTGAAGTCAAGGTTGGTACCACCGCAGTGTGTTCCTGCTGCAAGGAACTTGAGAACATCCTCCTCCTTCATTTGCAGGACATCAAGGACTCTGGACCTTGTGGAAATTTCCCTTTAAGTTACAGTGGGAATCCAAAACAATGCTGTACGGACCCTCTTTGGATAGTGCAGAGAGGCAGAAAATCCTTGGGTGAATAAAAAGGGAATAAATTTAATTTATTGGAATGTCCAGTGGCATCAATCCAAGTAAAGGTATATTGGAGCCACGCACCTACGGCCCCATCAGAACTGCTGTGCCCATTGTGCACAACGGGGAAGTGTTCCAAGGGTCAGACACGCATTCAGATTGGTAGGCCTGAGGGGTTCTACAAGTAAGTCCTTCTGATACTGCTTATTCCCAAGTAAAAGATGGGAGTTCAAGGATTTCTGGGCTGGTCAAGGAAAATGCAGGATTACAAGATGAGAGTGTAAGTATTATTGGCCAGTGCTCAGGCAGGATTCCATGACAGGAGAAGCACCTGTTCCTTCTAGAAGCAGTAGGACACTTTCCAGAAACAACAGTGTGGGGTCAATACCCAGCCAACAAAAGAAGGTAAGGGAATTCTGAGGGACAGAGGAATCAGAAATGGGACTTGTGTGTCCAGCCATGTCACTCAGCAGCCTCTGGGTCTGGGGTCTTTACAGGTATAGGGCTTGCCTTATCTATATGGTTGACAGATATCTGGTATGGTTCTGGGGGTACATAAATCATACAGGCTCTAAATGGTTTAAAATACACTTATTTAGGCTGCATTTAAAGCAATTGGATATGTAAAAATGTGAGGTTATCCTAGTCTGCTGTGGAGAAGTAAACAACACAGGGGTAATATATAGGGCCCATTTTGAGTCCACTTATATCAGTGTCCTGTGAATCTAAGAAAAGTGTCACTAGGTTCCTCACACCCTTTGTAGGGAGATCTTCCCCCATCCTCTCTCTCCAAAAGGAGACACCAGAGGAGGATAGGTTTTCTCTTCAGTTAATGGTGAGGAAAGTGTGAGGGCTACAGAGGATGGGAATTCAGGTTCTCTGGATTCTCCTCTCCCTGTGTGAAACTTATTAGTTGTGTAGTGTTTCGTAACATAGAAACCCTGTTTATATCCTAGTTTTGAATGGTCCTCCTTAGAGCACTTCAGGACAAGAACCACCTCTTCCTTGCATATCACTGATCCCAGATGGGTCACCAAATGAAATGTATAAACTAAACTAAATGTATAAACATTGCAAAACCTCTCCAGTGTAGCTTTTTACCTCCTTACAAGTACTTAAGTCAATGCTGTCTTAATCCAATACATTATGACTCCACTTATAATAGACCATTTTATTAAAACCATGGATTACACACATATACACACATACCAGCTCCCTGCTCTCATCCACTATCTTCATGTCAAATCCAGAACACCTGCAGATGTCTTAATCTGCACAAGAAGACTTTCAGGTTTTCTTCTGATGAGTCTTTGGATGATAGATTTCTAGTTTACATACATCAAGCTTCACACTCTAGGGGAAGTCAATCAGATGATAGCCTATCACGTTCATACCACAAGAGCCCATCAACTTGAGAATTAGTTCTTGATCCAGGAAATCTGCTTCATCATCCTCCTTCCCTATATACCCCCAATCCTCATATCTTATCCCTCCCTGCTGTACCCAATCTTGAAGGAAATATTTTTACACATCATAGCTCTGGGATCTGCTCCATTGATTAGAGAGAGGAACCCAAAATACTTGTTGTGGGCCCTCCTGTACTCTTGATTTAGTGGAAATTTACCAGTATGTTCATAATAGAACCTTCCTTCTTTTGAAAAATTAACCAGGGGTGGAGCCAAGATATTGGACTGCAGCCAGCTTTTTACAGAAGCTCCCATCCAGAAGGAGGCTGAAAGGACAGAAGTTTAGCAAATTAGCTGATGGTTTGGAGCAGAGCCAAGAGACAAGATTGAAGAGCACACTTCAACCTTCCTGAGGCAAGCTATGACCCCAAAAATACAACCAAAAGGTACAGAATCCACCACCAAGCGGACGGGAGTCCCCTCCCCCACAAGGGCTCACAGTTTACTCCATGCAAACAAGCAAGCAGAATTCAAACATCCTCCCACTCTATCCCACGGGAGAGACCCCCTAAAAACTGGACCTCCTACCCCTGCTGGCATGCCACGGCACCCTCCAGCCAGGCATAAAGCTGTAAAACTGTATAAGTCTGTATATATTCCCCACCTGCAACATTGAACTCCGAGGAGCCCCCACCCACCCACTCCGAGGTCTGGAGGTTTATTACCTATGGAATCCTGAACCATGGGCATCTCCTTGAGAGAAGTGGAGGGGAAAAGGGCTGGTGCTGTTCTGTGCTGACTGTAGTGCGGGCATGAGGAGAGGAGAGTTGGCTTGGGAGACGCCAGTGCAGCAACTATATGAAACTGTATATATTTCCTGAGTGGCAGGCTGACGCCATTTCAGCCCCATCCCTTTGGGCAAGCATAGGTTCCAGACAGCAGCTACAGGAAGGGCGCACATAACTTTCTTGGGTAGAGCGCCAGCCCTCAGGGGGCTAATGCAGCTGAGACAAAGGCAGTGGGCAGGCAGAGGCTAGAATTGACACCTGAGTGTAAAGCTGAATGCAACCACTGATTTACAGAGAAATCTAGCCAGACAGAAGCCTAATTTAAACATGCAAGGCCCCCCTGCCGAACTTAGATTTCTGGCTGATTTTGCCAGGTAAACGCTGGGAGCAGTGGCCTACTGGAGTGAATAGGGTCATGGACCTGGGGGACCACGAGTGACTGGGTGTAAGGTGGGGAAGGAGGTATTAACCTTCTCAGACTAACCCAGTTGCCAAGTGGATCCCTTTGCCCCCACGGAGTGGGGCGGGTCCCAAAACTGCTTGTTAGAGTCACACGCCTCACAGGCAACAGGCTCCTGCAGGCAGAGGCAGAGGAATCCTCCATCCCAGGTAGACCCAAAACAGCTTGTGAGAGATACACACACCCCATGGGGGCCAGGGGAGGTGTTCCCCACTCCAGGCTCCCAAGCTGGGTGGGCCTAGAACTGATTGCTAGAGCCACGCTCGCCCTGCAGGTGGTGGTGGAGGGGTCTACCACTCTTGGAGGGCCCAGAACTGTTTGCTAGAGCCATATACGTCCCACAGACAGAGGTGGAGGAGTCCCCCGCTCCAGGCTCCCGTACTGGGAGGGCACAGATCAGCTTGCTAGGGCCGCACCCGACCAAAGGGTGATGGTGAAGTAGTCTCCCGCTTACCCCCAGCTACTCTGGTGGGGCTGAACTAGGACTATTCTTGTTGCTCACATACACTGCGCTACCGCTGCCATTCCCCTACCCCCTGGCTGCTCCAGGGTGCTGAACTAGTACTGATCTAGCCACTAAAGTTCTCCTGTTCCACCGGTTGCCCCAGAGGGGCTGAACTAGGACTGATCTGGCTGCTGCCAGTTTCCTGCTCCCCCGGTTGCCCGGCAGGCTGAACGAGGTCTACTCTGGCCACACACACTCCTGTGTAGCGGTTGCTGTTCCACTGCACCCCGGCTGCTCCAGCACCCGAGAACTGGGAGAAGACAACAGACATGCTCTGCCTGTCTCTCTGGGCAACGAGAAGAAGCCACCAACTGAACGGTTCTTTTATTTTTTGCGGTTTTTGGCCAGGGCTGGGTTTGAACCCACCACCTCCAGCATATGAGGCCAGCGCCCCACTCCTCGAGCCACAGGTGCTGCCCCTGAACGGTTCTGATAAGGACTGAAAACAAGGTAAACTCAGCATGGGGCGGAACCAGCGGAAAAACTCTGGCAACTCAAATAACCAGAATAGATCAACTCCTCCAAAGGAAAAGGGGGAAGACATAATTGAAGACCCCATCCACAAGCAAATGGCTGGGATGTCAGAAATCGAGTTCAGAATGTGGATAGCAAATAAGATTAACAGACTGGAAGAAAAGAAGGAATTAGGAGCTGAAAAAATTATTCAAAAGATTTCTCAAGAAATTGTTCAAAAGATGACTCGAGAACTCAATGATTTCAAAGATAAAATGATCAAAGATTTTGAAATACTGAGACAAGAGGTAGTAGCCCCCAAGGATCTGAAAGACACAGTGGAATCCCTCCGTAACAGAGTGCAACAGGCAGAAGAAAGGATCT
>CAUYQV010061769.1:0-31921 GCA_963574575.1 Galagoides demidoff
CGCCTGTGGTCCCAGCTACTTGGGAGGCTAAGGCAGGAGACTCGCTTGAGCCCAGGAGTTGGAGGTTGCTATGAGCTGTGATGCCATGGCACTCTACCCAGGGGGATAGCTTGAGGTTCCGTCTCAAAAAAAAAAAAAAAAGAATTAAAATGCTTTTAATCATTCAAGATACTGAAATAACACACAGTACCCCTTAAGTTTTCTCATCCCTTGAGGGAAGAAAGTATCATGTTAATATAGTTTTTCATTTAAAAAAGTAAATAAAAATAAATTCTTATTTTTATAAAATTCATGTCCTCATATAAAAATTAAAAAACTGGCTCGGCGCCTGTGGCTCAAGTGGCTAAGGCGCCAGCCACATACACCTAAGGTGGCAGGTTCGAATCCAGCCCAGGCCCACCAAACAATAATGATGGCTGCAACAACAACAACAACAAAAAAAGCCAGGCATTGTGGCGGGTGCCTATGGTCCCAGCCACTTGGGAGGCAGAGGCAGGAGACTCACTTGAGCCCAGGAGTTGGAGGTTGCTGTGAACTGTGATGCCACAGCACTCAACCCAGGGTGAGAGCTTGAGGCTGTCTCAAAAAAAATAATAAAAAATAAAAAGCAATAAATATGAAGGGAAAAAAATCACCAATATACTACTGCCCAGAGAAAATTCTGGTATGTATCCTTCCAGCCTGTCAGATAGTTTTCAGGAGAGCCAGAATTAGTGGCTCTCACTTGTAAATTCCACCTACTCCTGTAGTCCCAGGTATCTGGAAGGCTGAGGCAGCAGGATCACCTGTGCCTAGGAGTTCAGAGATGTAGTGTGCTATGATCACACTAATGCACTCCAGCATAGTGAGAGATTGAGACAGTCTCTTTAAAAAAAAAAAAAAAGGCCCAGGCACAGTAGGTCACACCAGTAATTCCAATACTCTGGGAGGGCTGAAGCAGGTGGATCACCTAAGATCAGGAGTTCCAAGACCAGCCTGAGCTAGAACAAGACCCCTGTCCCTAAAATGGCCAACTGTTGTGGCGGACGCCGATAGTACCAGCTACCTGGGAGGTTGAGGCAAGAGAATTGCTTGAGCCCAAGAGTCTAAGGTTGGGCTCGGCACCTGTGGCTCAAGTGGCTAAGGCGCAGCCACATACACCTAAGGTGGCAGGTTCGAATCCAGCCCAGGCCCACCAAACAACAATGATGGCTGCAACCAAAAAAAAAAAAAAAAAAATAGTTGTGTGTTGTGGCGGGCACCTGTGGTCCCAGCTACTTAGGAGGCTGAGGCAGGAGACTCGCTTGAGCCCAGGAGTTGGAGGTTGCTGTGAGCTGTGATGCCACTGCACTCTACCCAGGGGGATAGCTTGAGGCTCTGTCTCAAAAAAAAAGAGTCTAAGGTTGCTGTGAGCTGTGATGTCCCAGCACTCTAACAAGCGTGACAAGTAAAATTCTATAAATAAAAAAATAAAATGTTTTAAATGTTTAAAAAAATTATAACAGCCATTTTTATGCCAAGGACAAAATTATAATTACAAATAGTTCATCAAAAAACCTGTCTTCTGGGGTGGTGCCTGTGGCTCAAAGGAGTAGGCACCAGCCTCATATGCTGAAGGTGGTGGGTTCAAACCCAGCCCCAGCCAAAAATCGCAAAAAAAATAAAAAATAAATAAAGTTAGATCCAGTGTTCAAATCCACAAGTAGTGGACTGTTATATTTAAAAAAAAAAAAAAAAAACCTGTCTTCTGGCCTGGCATAGTAGTTCACACCTGTAAATCCTAGCACTCTGGGAGGCCAAGAGGGAGTGGATTGCCTGAACTCAGGAGATGAAAAGCAGCCTGAGCAAGAGGGAACTAGAGTTTTAGAAAAACTAGACTAGCTAGGCTTTGTGCCCATGCCCATAGTTCCAGCTAACGGAGAGGCTAAGGCAGAGAATTACTAAAACCCAAGAGTCTGTCATGGCGCTCTACCCAGGGTAACAGAGAGAGATGATGCCTCAGAAAAGAAATAACTGGGTGGTACCTGTAGCTCAAGATGCTAAGGCACCAGCCATATATACCAGAGCTGGTGGGTTCAAATCCAGCCCAGGCCTGTCAAACAACAATGACAACTACAACCAAAAAATAGCTGGGCGTTGTGGCAGGCGCCTGTAGTTCCAGTTACTTGGGAGGCTGAGGCAAGAGAATCACTTAAGCCCAGGAGTTGGAGGTTGCTGTGAGCTGTGGCACCATAGCACTCTACCCAAGGCAATAAGGTGGGGAGGGAAGGGGAGGAAAAGGAAAAGAAAAGAAAAGAGAAAAGACAGAAGAAAGAAGAGAAAAGAAGAGAAGAGAAGAAAATGTAATCCCAGCACTCTGTGAGGCTGAGATGGGTAGACTGCTTGAGGTCACTGAGTTCGAGACAGACTGAGCAAAAGCAAGACTCCGTCTCTACTAAAAATACAAAATCTGGGGCAGCACCTGTGGCTCAAAAGGGTAGGGTGCCGGCCCCATATGCCAGAGGTGGTGGGTTCAAACCCAGCCCTGGCCAGAAAATGGAAAGAAAGAAAAAAAAAACTAAGGCCAGAGGATCACTTGAACCCAAGAGTTGGAGGTTGCTGTAAGCCATCATGCCACAGCACTCTACCCAAGGTGACAGTTTGAGACTCTGTCTCAATAAAAAAAAAAAGGAGAAAGAAAAGAACTGCCTTATGACCTGTCAAGATGGTTCATGCCCATAATCCCAGCACTCTGGAAGGCCAAGGCAGGTGGATTGCTTGAGCTCCAGAGTTCAAGAGCAGCCTGAGCAACAGCCAGACATATCTCTAGTAAAAATAGATAAATATTAGCTGGGCATTGTGGGGGGGACCCGTAATCCCAGCTACTTAGAAGGATGAGGCAGGAGGATTGCTTGAACGCATGAGTTTGAGGTTGCTGTGAGCTACACTGATGCCACGCTAGCCCAGGTGACAGACTGAGACTCTTGTCTCAAAAAAAAAAAAAAAAAAGAAAGAAAGCCTCCAAGAAGGTAAATAAAATCCTAAGAAAAAAAGCTATAGCTAGGTGCTGGCTATTTTAAAAAAAAATTTTTTTAAAGATAAGATCTCAGCCAGGTGTGGTGGTCACACCTATAATTCTAGCACTTTAGGAGGCTGAGGTGGGTAGATTGCATGAGCTGAGAAGTTCAAAACTGGCCTAAGCAAAAGAGATCCCATCTCTACTAAAAAATCACAAAATGAGCTGGGCATTGTGGCAGATGGACGCCTGTAGTCCCAGCTACTGAGGAGGCAGAGGCAAGAGGATCACTTGAACCCAAGAGTCTGAAATTGCTATGAGCTATGACTCCATGGCACTCTACCCAGGGTGAAAGAGTAAGGATCTGTTCCCGCCCCCCCCCCAAAAAAAACACCTAAATAATTAATTAATTAAAGACAGGGTCTACAAATGGGTTGGCAAGCTGTGGTATATGTATACCATGGAATATTATTCAACTCTAGTCCCAGCTGAAATGGAGATTTTAGCTTGGCGCCTGTGGTTCAAGGTACTAAGGCTCCAGCCACATACACCTAAGCTGGCAGGTTCGAATCCAGCCCAGACCCGCCAAACAATGACGGCTACAACCAAAAAATAGCCTGGCGTTGTGGCGGGCAACTGTAGTCCCAGCTACTTGGGAGGCAGAGGCAGGAGACTCAAGTGAGCCCAGGAGTTGGAGGTTGCTGTGAGCTATGATGCCACAGCATTTCACCCAGGGCAAAATAGCTTGAGGCTCTGTCTCAAAAAAAAAAAAAAAAAAGGAGATTTTGCAGCATTTGTACTAACCTAGATGGAGGTGGGACACATTATCCTTAGTGAAGCATTACCAGGAATGGAAAAGTATGAATCCTATGTATTCAACTTTGACTTTAGGACAATTAATGACAATGACATGGTGGGGCCTGGGGGAAGGGGTGAGCAGACAGAAAAGGAATGGGGGAGAGTAAGGACAAAAAAAATTAGTGACTAATTCTCACATAAACTGGATTAGATTTTGACTGAAGTACATCACTTAAACATTAATTTTTACTTCAACTTGTTAATATGTTATTTAGGATACATGATACTGCATTCTCATTGAATTATGTTTGTAATTTCCACTTTATAATATATATATATATATATATATATATATTTTTTTTTTTTTTTTTTTTTGAGACAGAGCCTCAAGCTGTTGCCCTGGGTAGAGTGCCATGGCATCACAGCTCACAGCAACCTCCAACTCCTGGGTTCAAGAGAGTCTCCTGCCTCCACCTCCCAAGTAGCTGGGACCACAGGTGCCCACCACCTTGGGTGTATGTGGCTGGCGCCTCAGCCACTTGAGCCACAGGTGCCAAGCCAATATCTTTTTTCTAATTTCCTTTTTTTTTTTTTGTAGAGACAGTTTTACTTTTTCGCCCTTGGTAGAGTGCTGTGGCGTCACACTGCTCACAACAACCTCCAACTCCTGGGCTTAGGCAATTCTCTTGCCTCAGCCTCAGAGCAGCTGGGACTACAGGCACCCGCCACAACGCCCAGCTATTTTTTTGATGTTGTTGCAGTTTGGCCAGGGCTGGGTTTGAACCTGTCACCCTGGGTATATGGGGTTGGTGCCCTTCTCACTGAGCCACAGGCGCCGCCCTATTTTTTCTAATTTTCCTATCAGGTATATCCAGATTAAGCAGAATGATTTTGAAGTATTTCCTCTTCTCCTATTGTCTATACGATTCGGCATGATCTGTTTTTTGAAATTATCTTTTATTTTTATTTATAAATATTAGTTGTCTATTTTTTGAGACTTTAGAAAAAAAATAAGTTAACTGATTACTCTATAACTGAACCTCAGGGTCAAAGCATTGTATTATAGTCATACTCTTATTTGACAGTGTGAAAGTTACTTTCTTTGCATTACTATTATTATTGCTTAATACTTCATTGCAGCAATCATCTGATTTCTTTTCTGAATATATTTATCTTCATTCTTTATGAGACTTTTGTTTCTAGTCCTTATCTTACACATTGTTATTTTGGTAAAGCCTTTTTAATTCTGTGAGGGCCAAAAGTAGAAACCTAATAAACACATGTATATGTAAAAATAAAAAATAAAAAAAAGACAGGGTCTAGCTCTGTTGTCCAGACAGGTCTTAAACTCCATGGCTCAAGCAATCCTCCCACCATAGCTGCCCAAGAAGCTAGAAACAGGCACACACTACCATGTGCGGCTCTACATTAGAAATGAGAAATGGTGCTATAAATTATGATTTGGGCTACTGTATACACTAGTTTATGCATGCTGACAGGCTTGAATTTTCTCTTTGCTTTTGATACAGAGTCTGGGTCTGCTGCCTAACTACAGTGCAGTGGCATTATCATAGTTCATTGAAACCTACTGGGTGGGCTTAAGAGATCCTTCTGCCTCAGCCTCTGGAGTGCTGGGACTACAGGTACATGCCACCATGCCTACCTAATTTTTGTATATTTTTTGTAGAGATGGGGTATCTCTATGTTGCTCAGGCTGGGTTCAAACTCCTAGTCTCCCAAAGTGCCAGGATTACAGGTGTGAGCAACTACACCAGACTGTGAATTTTCATTTTCTTCTTTTGTAGAGACAGAGTTTCACTTTATTGCCCTTGGTATAGTGCTGTGGCATCACATAGCTGACAACAATCTCCAACTCCTGAATTCAGGCAATTCTCTTGCCTCAGCCTCCCGAGTACCTTTCTTTTTTTTTTTTTTGAGACAGAGTCTCATTATGTCACCCTTGGTAGAGTGCCACAACCTCAAACTCTTGGGCTGAAGCAATTCTCTTGCCTCAACCTCCAAGCAGCTGGGACTATGAGCACCTGCCACAATGCCAGCTATTTTTTTTGTTGCAGTTGTCATTGCTGTTTAGCTGGCCCAGACCGGGTTCAAACCCAGGTGCCAAACCATGACCCTGAATTTTCAAGAGGTCTGAATATGTCAGTTGGACTTCCATCAGGGATTAGCAACATATATGAACAGCATGAATTCCTTTTTTTTTTTTTTTTTTGAGACAGAGTCTTACTATGTCACCCTTGGTAAAGTGCTGTGGCATCCCAGCTTACAGCAACCTCAAACTCTTAGGCTTAGGTGATTCTCTTGCCTCAGCCTCCTGAGTAGCTGGGACTACAGGCACCCACCACAATGCCCAGCAATTTTTTGTTATTGCTGTTGTTGTTGCAGTTGTCATTGTTGTTTAGCAATCCTGGGCCAGGCTCAAACCCACCAGCTCTGCTGTACATGGCTGGCATCGTAACCACTGAACTACATGCACTGAGCCAAAGAAAGACATAAATTCTAATCAATACAGAAACCTATAGAACTCTAAGAGAAGACAAAATAACAAACTAAAGGAGGTAACCCTGACCTCAAGAAACAGAGGAGCACAACCATTGAGCTCAGGAGTTCAAGAATGAAAAGGGTCCGGGTGGGATGGCTCATGCCTGTAATCCCAGCAGAAGGAAGTTGGATTGCCTGATCTCACAGGCCTGAGACCAGCCTGAGCCAGAGCAAGACTCCACCTCTAAAAATATCCGGGTGCTGTGGTGAGTGCCTGTAGTCCCAGTTACTTGGGAGGCTGAGGTAAGAGGATTGCTTGAGCCCAAGAGTTTGAGGCTACTGTGAGCTATGACACGATAGCACTCTACAGAGAGTGACAAAATGAGACTTTGTCTCAATCAATCAATCAATAAAAAGGAACGAGGGGCTGGGGACAGTGGCTTTCATCTATAATCCCAGCATTTAGAGTAGCCAAGGTGGGAGGATCGATTGAGGCCAGTTCAAGATCAGTATGGACAACATAGCAAGAACCACCCCCTACCAAAAAAAAAAAAAAAATTTTTTTTAAAACTTAGCCAAGCATGATGACATGCATCTATAGTCTTAGCTACTGGGGAGACTGAGGCAGGAGGATTGCTTGACACCCCCACCCCGCCCACTACACTCTAGCCTGGGCAACAGAGCAAGACTGTCTCCAAAAAAAAAAAAATGTAGTGAAGGAACTGATACATGCTACAACTTGCACTGACTTTGAAAACAACACACTAAGTAAAGTAGATCTTAAACAAAAGGACAAATGTTGCACGGATTCTGGTTACATGAAATAAAAGACAAATTCACAGAGAGGGAAAGATATCTTAAGGGTTGCCAGAGACTGTGGGGAGGGAAAATGAGGAGTAATTGATTAATGGTAACAGAGTTTCTGTCTAGGGTAATGAAAATTGTAGAAAGACTGTGGTGATGATTGAATAATACTTGAATCTAATTAATGCCATTGAATTATATACTTAAAGATGGTTAAAATTATCTAAACTTAAGATATAAAATGAAAAAACTAGAATAAAACACAACTAGATAAAACTTCATGGCTCGGCGCCTGTGGCTCAATTGGCTAAGGCGCCAGCCACATACACCTAAGGTGGCGGGTTCGAATCCCCAGCCCGGGCCCACCAAACAACAATGATGGCTGCAACCAAAAAATGGCCAGGCGTCGTGGCAGGAGCCTGTGGTCCCAGCTACTTGGGAGGCGGAGGCAGGAGACTCGCTTGAGCCCAGGAGTTGGAGGTTGCTATGAGCTGTGATGCCATGACACTCTACCCAGGGGGATAGCTTGAGACTCCGTCTCAAAAAAAAAAAAACAAAACTTCATGACATTGGATTTGGCAATGATGTCATGAATGACACCAAAATACAGCCTACAAAAGCAAAATAGATAAGACTACATCAAACTTGAGCCCAGTAGTTCAAGACCAGCCTGAACAACAGCAAGACCCACATCTACAAAGAAAAAAGAAAAATTACTGGCTCAGGGCCTGTACCTCAGTAGCTAGGTCACCAACCACATACACCGGAGCTGGCAGGGTCAAACCCAGCCCAGGCCTGCCAAACAACGACAACCTCAACCAAAAAATAGGCAGGCATTGGCTTGGTGCCTGTGGCTCAAGTGGCTACGGCGCCAGCCACATATACCTAAGGTGGCCAGTTTGAATCCAGCCTGGGCCTGCCAAACAACAATGATGGCTGCAACCAAAAATAGCCAGGAGTTGTGGTGGGTGCCTATGGTCCCAGCTACTTGGGAGGCAGAGGCAGGAGACTTGCTTGAGCCCAGGAAGATGGAGGGTGCTGTGAGCTGTGATGCCACAGCACTCTACCCAGGGGGACAGCTTAAGGCTCTGTCTCAAAAAAAAAAATAGCCGGGCATTGTGGCAGGTGCCTGTAGTCCCAGCTACTTGGGAGGCTGAGGCGAGAGAATTGCTTAAGCCCAAGAGTTGAAGGTTGCTGTGAGCTGTGATATTACAGCACTCTACCAAGGGTGACAAAGTGAGACTCTGTATCAAAAAAAAAAAAAAATTTAAAACATGAACAGATAGTCCTCACTTGTGTTCTTAGGAACTGGGAAGCTAAGGCAAGAGAATCACTTAAGCACAAGAGTTGGAGGTTGCTGTGAGCTGTGATGCCACGGCACTCTACCAAGGGTGACAAAGTAAGATTCTGTTTGAAAACAAATAAACAAAAAAATCTAAAACAGGCGTAAACAGACAGTTGTTACACTGTGTTCTTAGGAAAACTATTCACAATAGCCAAAAAACGAAAGCAACCCAAATGTCCATCGATGGATGCAGTGATCAAAAATGTGTTATCTACATACAATGGAATATCATTCAGCATTAAAAGGAAAGAAATCCAATCATATACTACAACATAAACGTTGAGGACATTACCCTAAGTGAAATGTCACTAACAAAAAGACAAACGCTATAATGATTCCACTTATAAGAGGTAACTACAATGGTCAAAAACAAACTAGGCGGCTCGGCACCTGTGGCTCAATCAGCTAAGGCGCCAGCCACGTACACCTAAGGTGGCGGGTTTGAATTCCCAGCCCAGGCCCGCCAAAACAACAATGATGGCTGCAACCAAAAAATGGCCGGGCGTTGTGGTGGGCGCCTATGGTCCCAGCTACTTGGGAGGCGGAGGCAGGAGACTCGCTTGAGCCCAGGAGTTGGAGGTTGCCATGAGCTGTGATGCCATAGCACTCTACCTAGGGGGATAGCTTGAGGCTCTGTCTCAAAAAAAAAAAAAAACAAACAAACAAACTAGGCACAGTGTTTCACACCTATAATCTCAGCAACTCAGGAGACTAAGGTAAGAAAAAGCCAAGAGAGTTAAAGGCCTGCCTGGCAACAAAGGGAGACCGCCCCCACCTTCTACTAAAAAAAAAATTAGCAGGGGTGGTGGAAGGTGAGTTGTTTAAAGGGTATAGTTTCAGACATGCAGAATGAAAAGTTCTGGAGTGGTGGGGTGCAGTGGCTCATGCCTGTAACACTCTGGCAGGCTGAGGTAGGTACATCACCTGAGCTCATGAGTTTGAGACCAGCTTGAGCCAGAGCAAGAACCTATCTCTAAAAATAGCCACATGTTGTGGCAGGCATATGTAGTCCCACCTACTTGGGAGTTAAGGCAAGAGGATCACTTGAGCCCAAGAGTTTGAGGTTGCTGAGAGATATGGTGCCACAGCACTCCACCACCGAGGGTAACAAAGAGAGAATATGTCTCAAAAAAAAATCAAAAACAGAATAAAACTTCTGGAGATCTGTTTCCCAACAACATACATATACTTAATGTCACAAGATTGTAAACTTAAAATTTACCATCTTTACCATTTTTAAGTTTTTTTACAATAAAGAAAATGCAAATATCCAGCCTCAGCAAGAGTAAGACCCTGCCTCTACTAAAAATAGAAAAAAAAAAAGTCAAGCCTGGTGGCACATGCCTATAGTCCTGTAGTCCCAGACACTGAAGCAAGAGGATGCCTTGGCTTGGCACCCGTAGCTCAGTGAGTAGGGCACCAGCCACATACACCTAAGGTGGCAGAACTGAGCCCAGCCTGGGCCTGCTAAAACAACAAGGACAACTGCAACCAAAAAACAGCCAGGTGTTGTGGTAGGCGCCTGTAGTCCCAACTACCTGGGAAGCTGAGGCCAGAGAATAGCTTAAGCCCAGAGTTTGAGGTTGCTGTGAGCTGTGACACGATTGCACTCTAACAAGGGCGACATCAAAAAAAAAAAAAAGGGGGGGCTTGGCGCCTGTGGCTCAATCGGCTAAGGCCCAGCCACGTACACCTAAGGTGGTGGGTTCGAATCCCCAGCCCGGGCCCACCAAACAACAATGATGCAACCAAAAAATGGCTGGGCGTTGTGGCGGGCGCCTGTGGTCCCAGCTACTTGAGAGGCGGAGGCAGGAGACTCACTTGAGCCTACGAGTTGGAGGTTGCTATGAGCTGTGATGCCATGGCACTCTACCCAGGCGGATAGCTTGAGGCTCTGTCTCAAAAAAAAAAAAAAAAACAAAGAAAGAAAAAAGAGGATCCCTTGAACTCAGAAGTCTGAGGTTGCTATCAACTACAATGATGGGCCTGGCACCATACCCAAGGAGACACAATGAGATTAGGTCAAAAAAAAAAAAAGGCAAATATAAAAAAAAGTTAAATGGCTCTGCGCCTGTGGCTCAAGCAGCTAAGGTACCAGCCACATACACCTAAGCTGGTGGTTTCAAATCCAGCCTGGGCCTGCCAAACAACAATAACGGCTGCAACCAAAAAATAGCCGGGCATTGTGGCAGGCACCTATAGTCCCAGCTACTTGGGAGGTGGAGGCAGTAGAACTGCTTGAGCCCAGGAGTTGGAGGTTGCTGTGAGCTGTGACACCACAGCACTCTACGGAGGGTGACATACTGAGAGTCTGTCTCAAAAAAAAAAAAAAAGACCAGCTTGAGAAAGACACCCCCTACCTAACCCCACCTCTGTCTCTACTAAAAATAGAGAAAAAAATTAGTGGGTATTGTGGTTGGCACCTGCTAGTCCCAGCAACTCTGGAGATTGACTGAGGCAAGAGGATCACTTGAACTCAAGAGTGTAAGATTGCTGTAATCTAATCTAACGCCATGGCACCCTATCCTGGGCAGACTGAGACTTTGTCTTTTTTATTAAAAAAAGAAAATATAAAACAAAGTTAAATGGCAAATTAATGTGTGAAACACCACAGGTACTTTCACACATTACTGCACTGTAGCTGAACTGGCAGCATGTGAGACTATTTCCTTCATTTAGGGGATGAAAATAAACTGAGGATCAGAACAGCTGAGTGGCTTTCTACTGTTGTATAACCAGTAACTGACAGCAAAGATTACAATCCAGACCTCCTACCTTCAAGCCCACAGGCCTTACCATTCCATCATGTCAAAGGGCAGTTGCATTACTGTTCCAGATAGTGCTTTAAAAAAAAAAAAAATCCTTTTTGGGCAGCGCCTATGTTTCAGTGGGTAAGGGCACTGGCCCCATATACAGAGGGTGGCAGATTCCAATCCAACCCTGGCCAAACTGCAATAAAAAATAGCCGGGCATTGTGGTGGGCGCCTGTAGTCCAGCTACTTGGGAGGCTGAGGCAAGAGAATTGCCTAAGCCCAGGAGTTGGAGATTGCTGTGTGATGCCACAGCACTCTACTGAGGGCGATAAAGTGCAACTATGTCTCTTAAAAAAAAAAAAAATCCTTTCTGATGAGACAGTTTTTTAAGAGCACTTGCTATATAACTTTAGCCAAGTATGTCACTTAACTTTAAGGAGCCTCAGTTTCCTCAGCTGAGAAGTGAAAAGGTTAGAAAAGATATTCCAACTCCAACAATCCTTCATGTTTTTTTTTTTTGAGACAGAGCCTCAAGCTATCCCCCTGGGTGGAGTGCCATGGCATTATAGCTCACAGCAACCTCCAACTCCTGGGCTTAAGCAAGTCTCCTGCCTCAGCCTCCCAAGTAGCTGGGACCACAGGTGTCCGCCACAACGCCCAGCTATTTTTTGGTTGCAGCTGTCGTTGTTTGGCGGGCCGGGCTGGATTCGAACCTGCCACCTTAGGTGTATGTGGTTGGCGCCTTAGCCACTTGAGCCACAGGCACAAAGCCAACCCTTCATGTTAACAGATTTCTTCTTTTCTTTTCTTTTCTTTTTTTGAGACAAGAGTCTCACTATGTTGCCTTCGATAGAAAGCCATGGCATCACAGCTCACAGAAACCTCAAACTCTTGGGCTTAAGTGATTCTCTTGCCTCAGCCTCCCATTTAGCTGGGACTACAGGTGCCCGCCATAACCCCTGGCTATTTTTTGTTGCAGTTGTCATTGTTGTTTTAGCTGGCCCAGGCAGGTTCGAACCTGCCAGCCTTAGCGTATGTGGCTGGCGCCATAACCACTGTGTTAGGGGTGCCGAGCCTGCTTCTTAAGTCTACACAGAACCATCTGAAAAGTAGAAAGTCCTGCTGGGTGTGGATGTTCATGTCTATAATCCTAGCACTCTGGGAGGCAGAGGCAGGCTGAATGCCTGAGCTGACGAGTTTGAGACCAGCCTAAGCAAGAGTGAGACTCCATCTCTAAAAATAGTCAGGTGTTCTGGCAAGTGCCTCTAGTCCCAGCTACTTGGGAGGCTGAGGCAGGAGTATCCCTTGAGCCCTGAAGTTTGAGACTGCCAGGACACTCTACCAAGGGTGACAAAGTGAGACTGTCTCTAAAAAAAAAAAGTGTTTTAAAAGTAGAAAATCCAAAGGGCAAGAATGAATGGTTGGCTAGAAGCTGACACCTATGTTCTGAGGTAAAAGGCATTTTTTTTTTTTAAGAGTTTCACTTTATCGCCCTCAGTATAGTGCCATGGCATCACAGTTCAAGGCAACCTCCAGCTCTTGGATTTAGGCAATTCTTTCACCTCAATCTCCTGAATAGCTGGGACTATAGGTCCCAGCCACATCACCTGGCTATTTTTTTTTTGTTGCAGTTTGGCTGAGGCCAGGTTGGAACCTGCCACCCTTGGTATATGGGGCGGGCGCCCTACTCACTGAGCCACAGGCATCACCCACAAAAGGCATTCTTTATGGAAACAGGTGGTAGACAGGTTGAGGAAAGACCCACTAGGCTCTAGTGGCTAGAGGAACCATATCCATCCTCCTTAAGGCAACAGCTAAAAGCTTCAGCTTTGCTTTACCAAACAACACTGCTTCAGTATTGGCTAACTCAAGATCAGAAACCCATACTAGGAAGTAAGAAAGAATTATATAAAAACTGGCCCTGAGAAATCGTAGTAGCAACGGTTTTTGGTTTTTGAGACAGAGTTTCACTATGGCACCCTCCATAGAGTGCTGTGGGGTCACTGCTCACAGCAACCTCAAACTCTTGGGCTTAAGCAATTCTCTTGCCTCAGCCTCCTAGTAGCTGGGACTACAGGCACCCACTATAATACCTGGTTATTTTTTGGTTGTTGTTGTATTTGTCATTGTTGTTTGGCAGGCCTGGGCCAGATTCGAACCCACCAGCCGGCCAGCTCCCTAGCCAATGAGCTACAGGGGCCAAGCCTGTAGCAACAGTTTTGCACATGTAATTCTAACTCCTTGATTTTCCAAGTGGACTCGCTAATACTAAAACAAAAAAGGGTGATTCTACACAGAGCCGCCTTCATTCTCACCAAGGATTTATGGAGTTGAAACTTCCACCAAACTCTAAAAAAGGCTACACTTGTGGAAAAGGTGAAAGAATGCAATTTTAAAGCTTCTCCAATCAAAAACAATCAAAGACCCTGAAAAGACCTTTAGAAGGTGAAGTTCCTATAAAGGATTCATTGAGTATTTGTAACTTCTTAGGCTGCAAACATCATAAAACACTCTGCTCTTTAAAACTGTTACACAGCCTTTTTCCTCGAGGGCAATAAACCTACAGCATTAAGTCTGTTGGTGAGGAAAAGATTCCATTTTGCTGAAACAGCCTCCAAACAAAATCTCACATTCCCCTCAATTGTAAGGATGAGCCTAAACCAGTCGAGAAGCTCCGTAGAGCTTGTGCAACAATCTTAAAAGAATTAAAACAACATCCTGCCCAAAGGACCACAAGCAAGACACCACCGGCCAGGTCCCTAGAAAAGAAAGCACTTGAATGTGCTCCTGGCGCTCCAGGGTGCGAGATTCCAGCCCCGCTACTAGGCCAAGACTGAGTGAGCACCTGACGTGGGGGGAGGGCAAGGCAAAGCCCTAAAGGATCTGGGGCGAGAAACCAGGGGCTTTGGAGGTGCCAAAGAGGCGCTGCCCTCTAGGGACAAGGATCTTGGGGCGCCCCCAAGGCTGGGCACTAAGAACACGTGGGGCAAACAGGACACAGATGGAGCGTCCTAGCCAAGCTGCCTGGGTCCGGAACAGCAGCTGGAAAGAAGAGGATAACGGAGCTGCTCCTGGGCAGGAAACGGAGCCCTCTGGGACCGGAGGATGAAGGTAAAGGGCGCGGGGAGAGGGGGCAAAGCCACGAGGAGGGCGGGTCTCCCCGGGCGTGGGGGCACGCGCCAAACAAGTGCGGCAGGACCCAGGAAGCCAAGGACCCCGACACGCGGGAAGAGATCGTGGCCCTGGCCCCGGGGCGCAGGGAACGAGAAGCGGCCGCGCCCGGAGGGCCCTGTGACCCGCGGCCGACCGAACCGGACCCGCCCCGCGGCGCCTCCCTCCTGCCTTCTTTCCCTCCCTGGCTCACTCCCTCCCTCCCTCCTGTGACCCGTTATCCTGCGGACGCCACACTCACCAGCGGCTGCACCTGAGCCCGCCGCTGCCTCAGCTGCTGCCTGCGCCTCCGCAGCCGCCGCTGCCGCCGCCTCGCTGCTGAGGCCGATTCCCGGGGGAGCCTCCGCGTCCCGCCGCCGCTGCCTCTGCCGCCAGAGCAGAACACCCCAAAATGGCGGTACTTCCGGCACCTACCACCGGCGGGGAGGGCCGAGGAAGAGGGAAAGGGCGGCGAGGGGGAACGTACCAACTCGGCGCCGCCGGCAGCGCTGATCAGAGCGGTGCGCGGCGCAGGGGCGGGCCAAGAACTCAGCGCTGCAGCGCCCTCCCCTGCTGGGGAGTGGAGAAGCAACCGCGCCGAAGCCCCTAGGGCTTAGGGAGCTGCAGGGGCACATTTCTTTGTCTCCGAGCTTTGCGGGAGGGAAGACCCGGGCCTGGGAATCTGAAGTTCTCGAATCTGCACGCCGCACCCACAGGAACTCTGGATGATGCTGGTGGGCAAGCAAGCTCCGCTATTTGGCACTGAATATGCGCATAACAAAATATTGGATGAATGAAAGGAGTGAATGGTGCTTGGCCAGCATTGGGCACGTGACATACCCTCCTTTTTGCTTCGGCAGGCCAACAAGCTATAGCATCCAGGCCTCCCTTTGCTGGACTGGGGAATATGAGTGTTGCCAGCTTTCTGAATTAGGGGAGTGCTTTCTAGCAGGATAATCAGTGTGAACGCACAGTCTGGCAAAAATCCCTGCATTGAGCAGGAATCTCATAAAGATTCTATCAACAGACTGATTGCCCAGCCCTAATCTGCTTTTCCCAGGGGGAAAAGTTAGGTTTCAAAAGTCCTCCTTAAGAGTTACTTAGGAGAGTGGCACCTGTGGCTCAAAGGCAGGGCGCTGGCCCCATATGTTGGAGGTGGTGGATTCAAACCCAGCCCCGGCCAAAAACTGCAAAAAAAATAAAATAATAATGATAATAAATAAATGATTTCCTTGTATAATTAAAAAAAAGAAAGAGTTACTAAGGAAATAGCCGGGCATTGTGGCGGGCGCCTGAAGTCCCAGGTACTTGGGAGGCAGAGGCAGGAGAATCGCTTGAGCCCAGGAGTTGGAGGTTGCTGTGAGCTGTGATGCTACAGCACTCTACCCAGGGTGACAGCTTGAGGCTCTGTCTGGGGGGCGGGGGGAAGTTACTAAGGAATTCCTGAGTCTAGATGGACTACAAACATTTGTTATTGTTGTTTAAACCAACGTTTATTACATAAATTCTAGACCTTGGGCTTGCCAGGGCACCAGCCACATTACACCGGAGCTGGCAGGTTCGAATCCAGCCTGGGCCTACCAAACAACAATGACAACTACAACCAAAAAATAGCCAGGCACTGTGGTGGGCTCCTGTAGTGCCAGCTACTCAGGAGGCTGAGGCAAGAGAATCAATTAAGCCCAAGACCTTGAGGTTGCTGTGAGCTGTGACTCCATGGCACTCTACCCAGGGTGATAGCTTGAGGCTCTGTCTCAAAAAAAATAAAATAAAATTTTAGAACTTGTAAGACAGTGAAATGCAGACTGCAAGAAAAGTTTGGTGGCTGGCTCGGTGCCTGTGGCTCAAGTGGCTAAGGCACTAGCCACATACACCTAAGGTGGCAGGTTCAAATCCAGCCTGGCCCACCAAACAACAATGCCGGCTGCAACCAAAAAATAGCTGGGCATTGTGGTAGGCGCCTGTGGTCCTAGCTACTTGGGAGGCTGAGGCAGGAGACTTGCTTGAGTCCAAGAGCTGGAGCACTTTAATGATGCCACAGCACTTTACCCAGGGGGATAGCTTGAGGTTCTGTCTCAAAAAAAAAAAAAAAAGAAAGAAAGAAAAGTAAAGTCTGGTGGCTCAGACCTATAATCCCAGCACTTCAAAGTGAGGCTCAGACAAGAGAATCCCTTAAGGCCAGGTTTTCGAGACCACCCTGAACACTACAATTAGCCAGTGATAGTAGTAGTGTCCGCCTATAGTCCAAACTAGTTGGGAGGCTAAAGCAGGGGGATCGCTTGAGCCCTGAAGTTAGAGGTTGCAGTAAGCTACAATGACATTACTGTGCTCCTGCACAAATAGCCTGGGTAACAGCAAGATCCTGGCTCAAAAAAATTAAAAATAAACAATTTAGGGGATAATTTCACTGTAACTTCACCTGGCTTCCCAGAGTCAATAATTTTCATATCCATAAATACTGATTATATGCAACTTTACCACAAAAAAACATTTTCCCATGTGTTGGTAGCAGTCTTTCTTTATCGCATTGGAAAAGAAAACTAACCACAGCTTTTCTAGTACCAGTACCGTATAGACCAGAGCCATTAGCCCCTATATTGTACATTAACATATTCCCTAATTGTACTATGTAGCTTTGTATACATTAATAATGCTAATATATGATCTTATTCTTGTTAATACTTTTATGTGCAATTGACTGAAAACAGGTTTATAGACCATTTAGTTTACAGAATATTGTTACAAACCTCAATTTTTTTTTTTTTTTGTAGTTTTTGCAGTTTTTGGCAGGTGCTGGGTTCGAACCCACCACCTCTGGCATATGGGGCTGGCGCTCTACTCCTTTGAGCCACAGGCACCACCCACAAACCTCATAATTTTATATTTGTCTCCAGGCTACCATTGATTATAGAAATGTTTCGAGCAGAGAATGTCTCCTTTTATCATCCATAGAATTATCCACACATCCACGTGGCTCACATTCTCACCTCCTTCAGGTCACCTTTTTTTTCTTTTCTTTTCTTTCTTTCTTTCTTTTTTTTTTTTTTTTTTGAGACAGAGTCTTACTTTGTTGACACCTGGTAAAGTGCCATGGCTTCATAGCACACAGCCACCTCAGACTTCCGGGATCAAGCGATTCTGATTCTCTTGCCTCAGCCTCTGGAATAGCTGGGATTACAGGAGCCCACCACAACACCCCAGGGAGACTCTGTCTAAAAAAAAGGGAGTGAGGGGATGACCCCATATACCAAGGGTGGTGGGTTCAAACCCGGCCCCTGCCAAACTGCAACAAAAAAATAGCTGGGCGTTGTGGCTGGGCGCCTGTAGTTCCAGCTACTCAGGAGGCTTGAATCACCTAAGGCCCTGGTGTCCTCAAACTATGGGCCTCGGGCCGCATGCAGCCTGCCTAGGACATTATCCAGCCCTGCTTAAAAAACACCTCCGGGTGTTTTTGCCACCACTACCTGACCTGCTTAGCAGCCGACTTGTCCTGTGGCCCACAGTCCGGCCCTCCAACAGTCTGAGGGACAGTGAACTGGTCCCTTGTTTAAAAAGTTTGAGGACCCCCGAAAGAGCTGGAGATTGCTGTCAGCTGAGACTGTAACGCCACGGCACTCTACTGAGGGTGACAAAGTGAAACTCTGTCTGGAAAAAAAAAAAATGATATATATATATCAAGCGTGCATTTGGGCACGTGCACACACACGTCTAGTACACCTTTCTTTCTTTCTTTTTTTTTTTTTTGTTATTGTTGTTGCAGTTTGGGCAGGGTTGGGTTTGAACCCGCCACCCTTGTTATATGGGGCCAGTGCCCTACTCACTGAGCCACAGGAGCTGCTTTGTTGTTTTGTTTTTATCCAAAACATTTATCATCACCTAACACAGTATGTATTATGTATTTTATACATTAATATTTTACTTGTTTTATTTGTAGTCACCCCCCTACACAGAAGGTAAACTCTATGGGGATAGGAGTTTGAACTGTTTTATTTTACTGCTTTACCCTTAGGGCCTGGATAATGCCTAATCCATGCTCAACAAGTACCTATATTGTTGAATCAAAGACTGGGCATATCTAAGTGGTAGGTATGGAAAGAGAATGAATTATTTAGCCTTTAGGAACTTCCTGGAACTTGCCCAGGAGCCAAATAAGAGCAGGGACCACACCTGTTATATCATTCTCTTACATCTCCAGTGTTTTTAACAGTGTCTGGTTCAGTAGATATTTCTTTAAAGGCAACCAGAAACTTTTCCTTATTTTAGCTGCCCCTTGACATAGAGCTCCTATTTGCAGCGGAGGAATCCTTGCAGGATACTAATGCCACTCTTGCATTTAGTTCCAAAGGAAGGGCACGGCCAATTAGCCCAAAGTTGAGGGGAAGAACAATTATGTGAAGAACACAAAAGGTCTTGCCACTTCAGAGGATTTCAGCATCATGGACAAAATACCAAACAGTCCAAATACAAAGAAAAAAAAAAAAAGACTGATATGAGATTAAAAGGAGTATATAAAGTTTCCTGTTTTATTTTTTGCCTTACAGATAAAGATTTGTCTTTAAAAATACTCACTGTTGGCCTGTCACAGTGGCTTATGTCTGTAATGCCAGCACTCCAGGAGGTTGAGGCTGGTGGATTGTTTGAGGAGTTCAGGAGTTCCAGACAAGCCTGAGCAAGAGCAAGAGCAAGAGCAAGAGCAAGAGCAAGAGCAAGACCTTGTCTCTACGAAAAATAGAAAATCTAGCCTGGCAGCTCGGCCCCTGTGGCTCAAGCGGCTAAGGCGCCAGCCATATACATGTAAGATGATGGGTTTGAATCTAGCCTGGACCTGCCAACAACAATGATGGCTGCAACAACAACAACAAAAAAATAGCCAGGCATTGTGGCGGGCACCTGTGGTTCCAGCTACTTGGGAGGCAGAGACAGGAGGCTCGCTTGAGCCCAGGAGTTGGAGGTTGCTGTGAGCAGTGATGCCACAGCACTCTACCAAGGGGGACAGCTTGAGGTTCTGTCTCCAAAAAAAAAAAAAAAAATCTAGCCTGGCATGGTGGTGCACGCCTATATTCCCAGCTACTAGGGAGGTGGAGGCAAGGAGGCAAGAGGAGCGTTTGAACCTAGGAGTTTGAGGTTGCTGTGAGCTATGAAGCCAAGGACTCTATCTAGCCTGGGGTAACAGACTAAGACCCTCTCTCAAAAACATGCAAACAAATAAAATATTTTTTCCCTAATGTCCAATGATTTTTCTTTTTTTGAGACGGAGCCTCAAGCTATCCCCCTGGGCAGAGTGCCATGGCATCACAGCTCATAGCAACCTCCAACTCCTGGGCTCAAGCGAGTCTCCTGCCTCTGCCTCCCAAGTAGCTGGGACCACAGGTGCCCGCCACAACACCCGGCCATTTTTTGGTTGCAGCCATCATTGTTATTTGGCGGGCCTGGGCTGGGGATTCGAACCTGCCACCTTAGGTGTATGCGGCTGGCACCTTAGCCGATTGAGCCACAGGCGCCGAGCCGCGATTTTAATCACTTTTACATATGCTTATTGATCTTTTGGAAATTCTCTTCTCTGAAGAAAGCCCAGGTTTTTTTTTTTTTTTTTTTTTGAGACAGTACCTCAAGCTGTCCCCCTGGGTAGAGTGCTGTGGCATCACAGCTCACAGCAACCTCAAACTCCTGGGCTCAAGCGAGTCTCCTGCCTCTGCCTCCCAAATAGCTGGGACCACAGGCACCTGCCACAACGCCTGGCTATTTTTTTTGGTTGCAGCCATCGTTGTTTGGCAGGCCCAGGCTGAATTCAAACCTGCCACCTTAGGTGTATGTGGCTGGTGCCTTAGCCACTTGAGCCACAGGTGCTGAGCCAAAAACCCAGGTTTTTATCCTTTTTTTTTTTAACTGGATGCACATTTTTATTTTTATGTTTTTTTGTTTGTTTGCAGTTTTTGGCAGGGTCTAGGTTTGAACCCACCACCTCTAGTATATGGGGCTGGCATCCTACTCCTTTGTGCCACAGGAGCCACCCACATTTTAATATTTATTTATTTTGAGACAGTCTCACTTTGTGGCCCTTGGTAGAGTGCCGTGGTGTCACAACTCACAGCAACCTCCAACTCGTAGGCTTAAGCAATTCTCTTGCCTCAGCCTCTCAAGTAGCTGGGACTACAGGTGCCTCCCACAACACCCTATATTGGCGGGGAAGGGGTCTCACTCTTGCTCAGATTGGTCTCCAACCTGTGAGCTCAGACAATCCACCCGCCTCAGCCTCCCTGTGAAAGTAAATTTTAAAATAAGCACTAAAGTGCTGGGTGGGTCACACCTGTAATCCTAGCACTCTGGGAGGCTGAGGCAGGTAGATTGCTTGTATTCAGGAGTCCGAAACCAGCCTGAACAAGAGCAAGACCTCATCTCTACTAAAATAGAAAAATTAGCCAGGTCCCTGTAGTCCCAGCTACTTGGGAGGCTGCGGCAAGGGGATTGCTTAAGCCGAGGTTGATGGCTCCAGGGCACTCTAACCTGAGTAATAGAGTCAGACTCTGTCTCAAAAACAAAAGGAAAAAAGTGCATTTTTCTCTCTCTATTAACAGATTAGGGTAGATATTCCTAGTTAGTAGGAGAATGAGGACAGGTAACTTCTGCATCCCCAGACTAATAGGAAGGGAGTCATCTATAACTCATGCCTGCTGAGGTCATTCCAGCCACTGTAATCAGTGCAGCCCATAAAAATGGAACAAATTTGTGGAAGTTTTACATACCAGGCTTATTGGCCCTGTGATGCCTGCACATGTTCACATTCTTGTAGAAGAAACTGTTCCATGTCACCTTTAACTACAAGTGGACACTGAGCATATGTCTACTCAGATATTATAGAAGTGGACAAAGGATTAGAGTGGACAGTTAGCAGTCCCTGAAAAAATATGAAAAAATCCCTATGAGAAGATGCACCTAACTCCTGTAATAACGCTTATCTCCCAAGGTAAGATTATAGGAGTTCTTCATCTTTTTTTTTTTTTTTTTTTTTGAGACAGAGTCTCAAGTTGTTGCCCTGGGTAGAGTGCTGTGGCTTCCCAGCACGTAGCAGCGTCCTAAGCGATTCTCTTGCCTCAGGCTCCCAAGTAGCAGGGACTATAGGCGCCTGCCACAACACCCGGCTATTTTTTTGTTGTTGTTGTTGAGGTTGTCATTGTTGTTTTAGCTGGCCCCGGGCCAGGTTCGAACCCTCCAGCCTCGGTGTATGTGGCCAGCACCCTACCCACTGAGCTATGGATGCCGCCCAGGAGGCCTTCATCATTTATACCATATAATTTTGAAGTGCTTGCAGTTTTTTAAATAATGATCATCTCTTACTATTATAATAAAAAATATATAAAGCAAAATGAAAGATGGAGGCAATAACAAAAGATTTGACTGCATAAGAGGTAAAACCACTTATATTCTTGTTTTTTGAGACAGAGCCTGTCACCCTGGGTAGAGTGCCGTGGCATCATAGCTCACAGCAACCTCCAACTCCTGGGCTTAAGTGATTCTCTTGCCTCCGCCTCCCAAGTAACTAGGACTACAGGCATCTGCCACGATGCCCGGCTATTTTTTGCTTGCAGCCATCATTGTTGTTTGGCGGGCCTGGACTGGATTTGAACCAGCCAGCTCAGATGTATATGTCTGGCACATGAGCCACAGGCACCAAGCCATTTTTTTTTTTTTGAGACAGAATCTCACTTTGGTAGAGTTCTGTGCCATCAAATCTCACAGCAACCTCCAACTCTTGGGCTCAAGCAATCCTCTTGCCTCAGTTTTTCTATTTTTAGTAGAGATGGGGTCTTGCTTTTGCCCAGGCTGGTCTCTAACTGGTTAGCTCAAACAATCCACCTGCCTAGGCCTCCCAGAGTGCTAGGATTACAGGCATGAGCCACCATGCCTAGCCTAGCTTTTATTTTCATCATGAAATTTTTATTTTTTTTTTATTTGTTTTAGAGACAGGGTATCACTTTATTACCCTTGGTAGAGTGCTGTGGTGTCACAGCTCATAGCAACCTCCAACTCCTGGGTTTAGGTGATTCTCCTGCCTCAGCCTCCTGAGTAGCTGGGACTACAGGTGCCCATCACAGCACCCAGCTATTTTTTTGTTGCAGTTTGGCAGGGCTGGGTTTGAACCCACCACCCTCAGTATATGGGGCCGGTGCCCTACTCACTGAGCCACAGGGGCGGCCCTTTTTTTTTTTTTAGAGACAGAGTCTCAGTTTGTCACCCTCGGTAGAGTGCTGTGACATCACAGCTCACAGCAACCTCCAGCTCTTGGGCTTAGGTGATTCTCTTGCCTCAGCGTCCCGAGTAGCTGGGACTACAGGTGCCTGCCACAACCCCTGGCTATATCATGAAATTTTCTTTTTTTTTTTTTTGAGCCAGAGTCTCATTTTGTCACCCTTGGCAGAGTGTTATGCATCATAGCTCACAGCAACCTAAAACTCTTGGGTTCAAGCTATCCTCTTGCCTCAGCCTCCCTACTAGCTACAGGTGCCAGCCGCAATACCTGGCTATTTTTTAGAGGCAGGGTCTGGCTCTGGCTCAAAATGGTCTTAAACCCCTGAGCTCAGGGAATTCATCCACCTTGGCTTCCCAGAGTGCTGGGATTATAGGAATGAGCCACCGTGTCTTGGCCTGCTCTGATAAATTAAAAAATAATAATTTCGGTGGCACCTGTCGCTCAGTGGGTAGGGCACAGGCCATATACACCATATACACCTAGGCTGGCGGGTTGGAAACAGGCCTGCCAAACAACAATGACAACTGCAACAAAAAAATAGCCAGGCCTTGTGGCGGGCGCCTATAGTCCCAGCTCCTTGGGAGGTTGAGGCAAGAGAATCACTTAAGCCTAAGAGTTAGAGGTTGGTGTGACACCATAGCACTCTACCAAGGGCAATACAGTGAGACTCTGCCTCAAAAAGAAAAAAAAATGTTTTTCATAATCCTAACACTCTGGGAGGCTGACTCATAATCCTAATAATCTGGGAGGGTGGATTGTCTGAGTTCACCAGTTGGAGATCAGCTTGAACCAGAGCAAGGCCCCTTCTCTAAAACTAACCGGGCATTGGGTCAGGTGCATATAGTCCCAGGTACGGGGAGGCTGAGGTAAGAGAATCGCTTAAGCTCAAGAGGTTGAGGTTGCTGTGGGCTGTGATGCGATGGCACTCTACTGAGGGCAACATAGTGAGACTCTGTCCCCCCAAAACAAAAGAACACTTGTAAAAATAAAAATATATAATCATTGGGGCAGCGCCTGTGGCTCAGAGGAGTAGGGTGCCAGCCCCATATGCTGGAGGTGGTGGGTTCAAACCCAGCCCTGGACAAAATAAATAAATAAATAAATAAATAAGTATATATATATATAATCATGTTACTCTTCCATTCAAAACAAAACACACACACATATATATATTTCCTTATTTTTTTTTCATATTATGTATATGCCGCTTTTTGGTCAAGAGGATTGAGCTGTGCATGAAGACTGGGGAGGGGAGCCGGAAGGCGACATCAACCCAGGTGCCCTGTTCACCCTGACATAGTCCGCACCACCAGGTAGCTCCTCTGCTGGAAAGCACAAAGTCCCTCCTCCTCTCCCCCTTCATCTCCCTGGAGTCCCATTTTTATCTTGTGTCCTCTTTGGGGGCGGTTCCCATCCTCTTCTGGGATTGCTTCACCCTTCCTTCTGGCCAGGAGTTAGGGCGACCGTCCCCTCCTCCCTGGGCTGGAGTGACAGTTCCACATGCAGAGGTCATGCCCCCATCTCCTGGGGTCACAGCCCCTTCCATCGGGGGAGGGGGTGTGTCACCAGCCACAAGCAGGGGTCACAGTTTCACCCGCGGCTGGCTCACAGGCCTTTGGCCCAGGACGCCCTCTCCCACCGCCTGGGTCCCAGTTTCCCGCCAAGGTCCCTCCTCCGAGATCCGTGGCTCCTCCTCCTGAGCCATGGTGCCCTCCCCGGGGGCTCCAGGCCTTTCCCAGGAATGCCCCGGGCCCAGAGTCTCGGCGCCCACGCAGACCTCGTCGCTTTTGCCGGAGGCCTCGGACAGCTCGCAGCCCTCCTCCTCTACCACCTGCCAGCTCTTCTCGCGGCCGCGGATCGCGAGCTCCGGGGAAGACCGGTCGTCACTGCGCCAGGCCGGGTGGGGCGGGATGGCGACCGCCGCGATGCTGGAGGCCGGCCTGGCCCGGGTGCTCTTCTACCCCACTCTGCTCTACACCCTGTTACGCGGGAAGATGCCGGGCCGGGGGCACCGCGACTGGTACCACCGCATCGATTCCACGGTGTTGCTGGGCGCGCTGCCGTTGCGGAACATGACGCGCCAGGTGAGCCGGGCCCGGAGGCCGGGCCCAGAGCCGGGCCCAGCGCCTCCACGCCCGCATCGCCCCGCCGCGCTTCCCGGCCGGGCCTACGGGGCTTCCGCGGCCCTTGCTGAACCCCCTCTTTGCCTCGGCAGCTGGTACAGGACGAGAACGTGCGCGCGGTGATCACCATGAACGAGGAGTATGAAACGAGGTTCCTGTGCAACTCCTCACAGGTGAGGCGCCCGGGCCGCGGTGGGGGGGGTCGGGACCCAGGGGCAGGAGCTGGAGCAGGGGCGCCCGCCAGCCTTGCTCCCTATCCTGGGCCTGGGTCAGGGCCAGCTAGAGACGTTTAGGGGAAGAGGAACTGCAGGTGACCGTGCTCTAGAGATAGGAGTCCCAGGCTTCTTTGCCTCCTAAGGAAGGAGGATATGGGCCTCTAAGCTTAAATGGCTGCTGCTGAGGTAGAATAAAAACTAATTGTGAAAGACAAAAGCATGAAGCTGACAAAGTCTGATTACTCCTTGTGCAGAAATGTATGGTAGTTGCCCTTGGTAGAATGCTGTGACATCACAGTTCACAGCAACCTCCAAATCCTGGGCTTAGGCGATTCTCTTGCCTTAGCTTCCCGAGTAGCTGGCACTACAGGTGCCTGCCATAACGCCCAGCTATTTTTTGTTGCAGTTTGGTTGGGGCTGGGTTCAAACCCGCCACCTTTAGTATATGGAACCAGTGTCCTACCTACTGAGCTACAGGCGCCGCCCCAGAAATGTATTCTTAATTTCACTAACCTAAAATCGGTAATTAAAATAAAAAGGCAACTTGCTAGACTTTGCTGATTTCATTTATTCGTTTAACTTTTTTTTCAGGGACAGTCACACTTTGTCGCCTCTGGTAGAGTGTCATGGCCTCATAGCTCACAGCAACCTCCAACTCTTGGACTCAAGTGATTCTCTTGAGCCTCCCAAGTAGCTGGGACTACAGGTGCCCACCACAATGCCCAGCTATTTTTAGAGGCAAGATCTCCCTCTGGCTTAGGCTGGTCTAGAACCTATAAGGTTAGGCAGTCCACCCTCCTCTGCCTCCCAGAGTGCTAGGATTACAAGCCTCAGCCACCCTGCGTGGCCCATTCATTCAACATTTTTTTGAACACTGCATCTTGGTTAAGGCACTGTGTTAGGCATTCAAAATGCAGTGTTCAAGAAGAATAAAGCAACAATTAAAATTAGAAATTAATGGGTGGCACCTGTGGCTCAAAGGAGTAGGGTGCCGGCCCCATATGCCAGAGGTGGTGGGTTCAAACCCAACCCTGGCCAAAAACTGCAAAAAAAAAACCCTAGAAATTAAAGTAAGAAATGCCCCCCTTCCCCTAACTTTATCATAAAATTATCCATTGAAAAATTGTAAAGGATTCATTTGGCTCTGATTTTGGGGAATTTTTTTTTTTTTTAAGAGACAGAGTCTCACTTTATTTCTCTTGATTGAGTGTTGTGGCATCACAGCTCACAGCAACCTCCAACTCTTAGGCTTAAGCGATTCTCTTGCCTCAGCCTCTCAAGTAGCTGGGACTACAGGGACCCATCACAATGCCCAGCTATTTTTAGAGGCAAGGTCTTGCTCTGGCCCAGGCTGGCCTTAAACCCACAAGCTCAAACAATCTACCCGCCTTGGCCTCCCACAGTGCTAGGATTATGGTCTTGAGCCACTGCAACTGGCTGATTTAGGGAAATTTTTTTTTTTTTTAAGAGATAGAGTCTCACTTTGTCACTCTTGGTAGAGTGCGTGGCACTCCAGCTTTTGGGCTTAGGTGATTCTTTTGTCTCAGCCTCCCTAGTAGCTGGGACTACAGGCGCCTGCCACAACACTGGCCATTTTTTGTTGTAGTTTTGCTGGGGTTGGGTTCAAACCCTCCACCCTCGGTATATGGGGCCGGTGCCTTACTCACTGAGCCATAGGCACAGCCTTGATTTAGGGGAATTTTTTTTTTTTTTTGAGACAGAGCCTCAAGCTGTCCCCCCGGGTAGAGTGCTGTGGCATCACAGCTCACAGCAACCTCCAACACCTGGGCTCAAGCGAGTCTTCCCTCCACCTCTCAAGTAGCTGGGACCACAGGTGCCCGCCACAATGCCTGGCTATTTTTTGGTTGTACCCATCATTGTTGTTTGGTGGTCCTGGGCTGGATTTGAACCCACCAGTTCAGGTGTACGATTTAGGGGAATTTTTTTTTTTTTTTTTTTTTGAGATGGAGCCTCAAGCTATCGCTATCCCCCTGGGTAGAGTGTCGTGGCATCACAGCTCATAGCAACCTCCAACTCCTGGGCTCAAGCGAGTCTCCTGCCTCCGCCTCCCAAGTAGCTGGGACCACAGGTGCCCACCACAACGCCCGGCCATTTTTTGGTTGCAGCCATCGTTGTTGTTTGGCGGGCCCGTGCTGGGGATTCGAACCCGCCACCTTAGGTGTACGTGGCTGGTGCCTTAGCCGATTGAGCCACAGGCGCCGAGCCGATTTAGGGGAATTTTTATGGGGCCTATAATCCTGGCATTCTGGAAGGCCAAGGTGGGTGGATTGCTTGAGTTCAGGAGTTCAAGACCAGCCTGAGCAAAATTGAGACCCTCGTCTCTAGTAAAAATAGAAACACTGACAAAAGAGGATTGCTTGAACCCAAGAGTTTGAAGTTACTGGGAGCTATGACACCATGGCACTCTACTCAGGGCTACAGCTTGAGACTCTGTCTCAGAAAATAAATAAATAAATAAAAATAAAATATATTGATTAGTCATGGCATATATTTTGGAAGAACAGTTAATAAGGCTGGGTTTGAACCTGTCCAGGGGCAGCTAAACAACAATGACAACAGCAACAACAACAAAACTAGCTGGGCATTGTGGCAGGTGCCTGTAGTCCCAGCTACTTGGGAGGCTGAGGCAAAAGAATCGCTTAAGCCCAAGAGTTTGAGGTTGCTGTGAGCTATGACACTAGAGCACTCTACCAAGGGTGACAAAGTGAGTCTCTGTCTCTAAAAATATAAACAGTTAACAGTTGCTCAGATTACCCAGAGTACTTTGCCACAAGGCAAGGTGTTATTAGCCAAAATGGGAAATGTTCACTAGTGTGGTCAGTCCTATGAAGGAAAAGGAGTCCAAAACTATGGGGCAACTCCAGAACATGTTTAGTTTCTAGGTGTTAGTGAGGCATTGACATCTCTTACATGTGGCTATATCATCCCACTAACCTAAGGAAATCTCAAGGCTATGATTCTCACATTTTAATATGCCTAATAAGTATCCTACATACAACCCCCAGAGATTCTGACTGAGGAACTTTATGGTAAGGTCTAGGAATCAGAGTATTTAGATTTTTTTTTTTTGGCTGGGGCTGGGCTTGAACCCACCTCCTCCAGCATATGGGGTCAGCAACCTACTACTTTGAGCTGAGTATTTAGATTTTTATGGTGCTAAAGGAGTAAGGCACCAGCCTATGCCGGAGGTGGTGGGTTCAAACACAACCCTAGCCAAAAACTGCAAAAAAAAACCCAAAACTCTTTGCTTTTTGTTAATTTCATGAGCAGTATTAAATATTAATGTTTATTGAGAGTCCTGAAATCTCTGGTATTTAATAAGAGGTCAGTAACAGGCCAGGCAAGGTTGCTTATGTCTGTAATCCTAGCACTCTGGGAGGCCTAGGTGGGTGGATCCATTGAGCTCAAGGGTTTAAGACCAGACTGAGGGCTCGGTGCCTGTGGCTCAAGTGGCTAAGGTGCCAGCCACATACACCTAAGGTGGCGGGTTCGAATCCAACCCGGGCCCGCCAAACAATAATGATGGCTGCAACCAAAGACAATAGCAAGGCGTTGTGGCGGGCGCCTGTGGTCCCAGCTACTTGGGAGGTGGAGGCAGGAGACTTGCTTGAGCCCAGGAGTTTGAGGTTGCTGTGAGCTGTGATGCCACTCACTCTACCCAGGGGACAGCTTGAGGCTGTCTCAAAAAAAAAAAAAGACCAGACTGAGCAAAGTAAGACCCCATCTTTAGTAAAAATAGAAGAACTAGCCAGTCGTAGTGACGGGCACTTATAGTCCAGCTACTAGGGAAGCTGAGGCAAGAGGATTGCTTGAGACTAGGAGTTTGAAGTTGTTGTGAGTTATGATGGCCAGAGCACTCTACCCAGGGCAACAGAGTGAGCCTCCGTCTCAAAAAAAGGGTCAATAGGGCCAGGTGCGATGGCTCACGCCTGTAATCATAGTACTCTGGGAGGCCATGGTGGGTGAACTGCCTGAGCTCACAGGTTCTAGACCAGCCTGAGCTAGAGTGAGACCTCCTCTCTAAAAAAATAGCCATCATTGTGGCGGGTGCCTATAGTCCCAGCTACTTGGGAAGCTGAGGCAAGAGAATTGCTTGAGCCCAAAAGTTCGAGGTAGCTATGAACTGTGATGCCACAGCGACAAAGTGAGACTCTGACACAAAAAAAAAAAAAAAAAGTCAATAACAAGAGTAGCTGGTGTGCATCTGAAGTCTTTTTTTTTTTGGCTGGGGCCAGGTTTGACGCCCCCCCCCCCTCGCCACCTCTGGTATTGGGGCCAGTGCCCTCCTCCTTGAGCCACAGGCACCACCCATTTTTTTTTTTTTTTAACAGACAGAATCTCACTTTATTGCTCTCGGTAGAGTGCTCCGGCGTCATAGCTCACAGCAACCTCCAACTCCTGGGCTTAGGCAATTCTCTTGCCTCAGCCTCCCGAGTAGCTGGGACTACAGGTGCCTGCCAGAACATCCAGCTATTATTTTGTTGCAGTTTGGCCAGGGCCGGGTTTGAACCCACCACCCTCTGTATATGGGGCCAGTGCCCTACCCACTAAGCCACAGGCACTGCCCTCATTTCTCCTTTTGTTTTTTTTGCGACAGAGTCTCACTTTATTGCCCTCAGTAGAGTGCTGTGTCATCACAGCTCACAGCAACCTCCAACTCCTGGGCTTAGGTGATCATCACTTCTCCTTTTTAAAAGAGAATATTATACTAATGAAAGGAGATGCATTGTTTTAATTTAAAAATAACCCTATTTTATTTATTTATTTTGAGACAGAGTCTCACTTTGTTGCCCTTGGTAGAGTGCTGTGGCATGATAGCTCAGAGTAACCTCAAACTCTTGGGCTGAAGCGATCCTCTTGCCTCAGTTTTTCATTTTTAATAGAGATGGGGGGTCTCACTCTTGCTCATGCTGGTTTCAGACTCATGAGCTCAATTGATCCACCAGCCTTAGCCTCCCAGAGTGTTAGGATTACAGGTAAGCCACTGTGCCGGCCCATATTTTCTTTTAAAATTTAAAAAAAAAAAGGCTCAGTACCTGTGGCTCAAGTGGCTAAGGTGCCAGCCCCATACACCAAACAACAGTGATGGCTGCAACCAAAAAATAGCTGGGCATCGTGGCTGGCACCTGTAGTCCCAGCTACTTGGGAGGCGGAGGCAGGAGAATCGCTTGAACCCAGGATTTGGAGGTTGCTGTGAGCTATGATGCTACACCACTCTACCCAGGGTGACAGCTTGAGGCTCTGTCTCAAAAAAAATAAATGAATACAAAATTATAAAAAAAATTTCGGCAGGGTCTCAGCACTTTACCTGTGCTGGTGTCAAACTCCAGGCCCCAGGGCATCCTTCCCCCTTAGTGTCCCAAAGTTCTGAGATTACAGGAGAACCCTCTTTTCTTTCTTTCTTTCTTTTTTTTTTTTTTTTTTTTGAGATAGAGTCTCAAGCTGTTGCCCTGGGTAGAGTGCCATGCCATCATAGCTCATAGCAACCTCAAACTCTTGGGCTTGAGCGAATCTCTTGCCTCAGCCTCCCAAGTAGCTGGGACTACCGGTGTCTGCCACAATGCCTGGCTATTTTTTGTTTGTTTGTTTTTTTAGCAGGCTCGGTTACTTAGCAGGCCGGACCAGGTTTGAACTCACCAGCCCTAGTGCATGTAGCTGGCGCCCTAACCAGCTACGGGCACTGAGCTGGGCCAGCCATTTTAAAAGCATTGCTGTAAGAGGTTTCTTTTTTTAGAAAATAAGAAACAATATATTGACATTGTAGTAAACCCTGAAATTTCCTTGTTTTGCTCCCTTCTTGGGAGCCTATTGTCATCCCACTCACGTCAAGTTTTTTCCATTCTCTTTTTTATGCTGGTGGACCTGGTTCCAGGAATGGAAAAAAGCAGGAGTTGAGCAGCTGCGGCTCAGCACAGTGGATATGACTGGGATTCCCACCTTGACCAACCTCCAGAAAGGAGTCCAGTTTGCTCTTGAGTACCAGTCGTTGGGCCAGTGTGTCTACGTGCATTGTAAGGCTGGGCGCTCTAGGAGCGCTACTATGGTGGCAGCATATCTGATTCAGGTAGGAAATGTCTTTCTGGACTGGCCTCATTTATAGCAGATTTCCAGAACTTCAATACCATAGCCTACTTGTGGGCCTTGTTGGAAGGAGCCATGTACCAAATTTCAGGCTGTTGGGAGGAGGTATGGTATTGTGGAAAGCATCTGAGCTTTCTGGATAGGCTTTGATAACCTGCCAGGATCCTAGCTGGGGGGGCTTCTCCTTTCTGATACTGTTTGCTTAAACGTGTTAGAAATCTATTTTTGGGGTGGTGCCTATGGCTCAGAGGAATAAGGCACTGGCCCCGTATGCTGGAGGTGGCAGGTTCAAACCCAGCTCCAGCCAAAACTGAAAAAAAAAAAAATCTATTTTTTTTTTTTTTTAGACAAGAGTCTCAAGCTGTTGCCCTGGGAAGAGTGCTGTGACATCATAGTTCACAGCAACCTCCAAGTCTTGTGCTTAAGTGATTCTCTTGCCTCAGCCTCCTACCACAATGTCCAACTGGGAATCTTAATTGACAAAGTACATCAAGCTTTGGCCTACAGCAGGCACTTAAAAGATGGGGTTACAGCCTCCTGTGGCTTTGGCTGGAGTTCCAGGATTATTGAACCTTCTTTCTTGCCAACAGAATGTGTTAGTTTGTTTTTTTTTTTTTGTTTTTTTGAGGCAGAGTCTCACTATGTTGCCCTTGGTAGAGTGCTTGGTGTCACAGCTCACAGCAACCTCAAACTCTTGGGCTTATGTGATTCTCTTGCCTCAGTCTCCCAAGTAACTGGGACTATAGGTGCCCGCCATAATGCCCAGGTATTTTTTTTTTTTTTTGAGACGGAGCCTCAAGCTATCCCCCTGGGTAGAGTGCCATGGCATCACAGCTCATAGCAACCTCCAACTCCTGGGCTCAAGTGAGTCTCCTGCCTCCGCCTCCCAAGCAGCTGGGACCACAGGCGC
>CAUYQV010061771.1:0-27923 GCA_963574575.1 Galagoides demidoff
GTCTCCTGCCTCCGCCTCCCAAGTAGCTGGGACCACAGGCACCCGCCACAACACCCGGCCATTTTTTGGTTGCAGCCATCATTGTTGTTTGGCGGCCCAGGCTGGGGATTCGAACCCGCCACCTTAGGTGTACGTGGCTGGTGCCTTAGCCGATTGAGCCACAGGCACCGAGCCAGGAGATCTTTTTGAAATCACTGCCCTTCTAGCCAATAAGGTGGTGGTTTGCAAGAGTTAGTAATTAACCAGTTCTTGAACTGGCTGAATTGCATTCAACTTGCTGTGAGTTCAGGGAGAGAACGCAGCAAGGATAAGACGGCTGAATGAGCCTGCCTTACAGTGGAGGCAGGAAAGTCTGGGTGGGCTTTGCTGTAGGATAACTTTCTCAGCTTTTCTTCTCTTTGGGGGAAGTGATTTTATTCTTTCTTTCTTTCATTTCTTTCTTTTTTGTTGTTGTTGTTGGAGTTTGGCCAGGGGCTGGGTTTGAGCCCACCACCCTCAGTATATGGGGCCAACACCATACCCACTGAGCCGCAGTGCCGCCCAGGGGCAGTGATTTTCAACCTTTTTTTTTTTTTAACCTTATGGCACACTTGAACTTATAGTTAAACTTCCATGGCACACTTAAATTACGTTGATTTACAAAAAGAGTAAAAGAAGAGTATACTCACTGTGTTTTGAAAGACTTTTGAAAATAATTTAATTATTGGTCTTTAAAAATTTTTGCAGCACCCCTAAGATCCTCTCATGGCACACCAGGGGAGTGCAGCAGACCAGTTGAAAATTACTGCTTTAGGGTTTTGTGCAGAAGTGAGGCGTCAAACCAGGGTGTTCGATAGCGTGACTCACAGAAGCCATTCCTCACCTCACTCGTTTGTGAGCAGCTGGCCCCTGAGCCGTTGTCTTGCGTTATCTCATAACAATGCTATGGAAGAGATCCCATTATTAACCCCCATTTCTGATGGGTAAACTGAAGCTGGAAAAAGAGTGAGCCAATAAATGGTGAAGCCAGAATCCCAAGTCAGACCAGCGTGACTCCAGAATCTGTGCCCTTGGTGAGAGCGCTGTGCACAGCAGGTGCCCATCCTGCGTTCTCCTGGATGGTTCTGGGTCCTCGGGGGCTCCCGAGCTGCCCTTTGCACTGTTGGGCAGAGTACAAGCCTCCCTCCCCAGAGTGTCCCGCAGTCGCCCAGATGCATCTTGTGATGCTGTGATGGCACATTTGATCGAGCAGAGCCCCAGGTAATGTTCCGCTATTGAACAGCGACATTGGGCTGGTGCCACGTAAAAGGCTGACCTGTGGAGATGGCATTTCACTGAATGCAGCAAGCTTGAGATGGGTGTGCTGTGAACTGCATGGCCCTGCCCTCCTGAGGGGCGGACCCCAAGGGGTAGCTGGGCAGGCTGGCAGCCAGCCCCCCTCTATCTCAGCATGCCATAGCCTTCTGGGGGGCTGCAAGTTCCACGCTGAGGCTGAGCTTCTGCTCCAGGGGGGCTCATTGCTCCTGTGTGCTGTTTGCAGCCTTTTACTTCAACCTCTGCAAACCTGTTCAGGCTGGATGATACTGTTCCCATTCGGAATGCTCCTGTTTACCCACCTCCTGCTGAACAAATTTACAAAGTAAACATTTGGGGACATCTCCGAGATTAAAAGAAAAAAAATCACAACACAAAACTAACACAACTGGGTTGTCCTCTCCCACTCCCTGGTTTCTAACTAACACATCAGAGGGTGGAATTAACCGAGATCCGAGTCCTTGGCACTGGATCAATGTTGAGATGCCACCTCCATCCGTTCCCACCCGTCTTTGCCCGAACTCTCACTGTTTTGAGAGATGATGGCAAACAACACGGGCCACTGTGCCAGCTGGACCCGGCTTCAAACCCCGAGTTGGGCTCTCACTAGCTGTGTGAGGATGAGTAAGTTGTGTAAACTCTCTGAGTGTTAGTTTTCTCCTGGAGAAGCATTGTTGTGGCGAGCTCTCAGCAAACTGAGACTTGGATGGTTTCAGTGGTCGGTCAGTCATTCAAGGATTACATCCTTTCAACTCTGACCAGTTCCATGATCGGTGATCATGCGTCAAATCTGGATGATGGTGTAATGAGTCAGGAATGGGACAGGGAGGCTGTACTCAAAGCAGGTGCTGAGCTCCCTTAGGTAAGAAAGACCTGGATCTTTCTATTCTTTTGTGTGTCCATCTGTTGGACTCTGAGACCATTTTGCCTTTTAGTGGAAGGCTGGGAGCCTGAGATGGAAAGAGGAAGGTGGGCACTCAACAGTCCATTGAAGATGGGGAGATACCCCGTAGAAGCCCCAGTGTTTTGGGCCACTCTGGATCATTGGTGGCCGTGGAGGCAAGAAGGCACGATCCTGCAGCAGCAGCAGTGTGTCCCAGACTCCTGATGCCTCCTAGACAAAGGCGCTGCCTCTGGGGTGCTGCTCTGGTCCCACCAGACCCCTGTCATGGCATCTCTGTGTTCTTTCCTCACCCCGGGCCCACCTCCTCTTCCTCGAATACACTGTATCCCTTCACCCCTTCAGTCGTCTCTTTTCAGAATGTCCTCCCTTCCACCTTCTCTGCCTCATCACAGCCCCCCAGGTGGTCCAAGCTCCTCTGTAGGGCCCTGTGCCCTCTGGGGGACTCTTCTTTCTTTGCTCCCCTTCTTCCTCATCTTGTCTCCCAGGACACACAACTGCCTCTGTTGCAGTACCTTGAATTACGTAACAAGTGTCTATGGACTGGGGAATCTCCTCTGCCAGATTCAGGACAGAGACAGTATTTTATTCTTCTCCACATCTCCAGTGCCCGGCACAGTGCCAGGCACATGATAGACAATTAATAAACACTTGTTGTCACATTGCATTCAGCACCGTGCACGCCCCGGCTCTCCTGTCCCACCTGTCCCTTCCCACAGCACACTAGTGGTCTCCTCACCTGTTCTCTCCTCCTTCCTCCCCTCCCTTGCCCCATCCCTATCCCTGCTGTCCCCTAATTGAATTTTTCTGAGCAGTAACAAGGCCAGAGACACCTCACGAAGGGAATGCACCACCTGCCCATAATCAAGAGTTGCCACCTTTCTCTTAGGCAAGCATTAGGTTGGGGATACCACTTATCTCCCCCTCTTCCTACATGTCCAACCCCAGGGTGGGTTGCAAAGAGGACAAAGCCAGCTCCTCTAATTTGGTGGAATCCAGAGCAGAGCCAAGCAGCCCACATCCCCCCTCTTTCTCCTCTTACCTCTGCAGGCTGCTCTGGGCAAACAAGTCAGTCTTCATTAAGACAAGACACACCTGTTACCTGCGTGAACTCTGCCCTTCTCCCCGGTGGCAATTAGCCGGGTTCTGGCTGGCAGAGAGACACTGGCTTCCTTGCTCTCTCTGTGAGCCTTCCTTAGCGAATGGCTATCAGAATCTCCTGCCCAGGGGTCCTGCTGTCCGTTATTATATCACTGCCCCTGCCGTCCTGCCTTCAGAGCAGCCCTTGGAGAGGAATTTTAATGTGAGCTGAAGACAGCAGCAGGAGAGGGAGGGGGCGGGGAGCCAGGAACTGGGGCTTCAGGGCAGGAGAAGGGCCTGCACTGTATTGTTTTAAACTTTAGAGAGACAGTTGCAGGAAGCTTGCTTTTATTTATTCTGCATTTCCAGCAAAGGGGGGGAATGGAGCGATGAAGCCAATTCTCTGGGCAGAGCGAGGCATCCAACAGGGATTGAACAGAGCTGCCTGCGGGTGGAGTTGGGATGGGGGAAGGAAACGTGCCACTTTAGACAGAGTAGAGAAGATGGAAATAGGTTTAGTGAGGTCATCTGGTCCGCCCCCTGCCTCCCTAGCCACGAAGTCCTTCCCTCTCTCTCTCAATTAAGCACAAAACACACAGGGTCTGTCTTCAGACTATTCTCACCAGCCCTAATTATGAGTATGATCAGGAGAACATTTTGGCTGCCCATCTCTCCAAGCCCTTGCAAGCTGGTGACCCTTTGCTGACAGCATTCTAGTCCAGTGGGAAATGGGAAAAGAGTAGCTTGTGGGTAAAAAAAAGAAGAATCACCCTGCCAGGGGCTACTCACATTCATGTGAGCACCTGCTGGGTACTAGATATTACAGTTGACCACGTATACTCACAGTTGTATTTAATGCTTATGATTATACAAGAGGTAGGTAGGCCATGCTTTATGGAGGGGGTCACTAAGACCTAAATAGGTGAAGGAATTTTTTAACACCATGGGGCTGTGAATGGGTAGGGCAGGCCCCCAACCAGGTCACATAATCCAGAACCATATTCTTTCCAGGGCACCTCAAGCTCCTGGAGAAACCAGACTCAGCAGCTAGGCACAGCCTCTCCCTCGACCTTGTCCTCTGTGGGACATCCTTCCCCAGCTTGGTACCCCCTGCTCTCTCCTGTGGACTCCTGTGCTCTTGACATCCTCCCTACAGCCAGTGCCCACCCAGATGGAAGGTGTCTCATGTCTCTTGACTCACCTGCAGCTGACCCTGGAGAGGAAGGGTGTGAGTTGGTGGCTGTGTGTGGTCTGACTGTGGCTAGGCTCTCTGTCAGTGGCTCCTAATGAGTGCCTGGTTATCCCAAAGGGCACCAGCACCTCCCCTAGAATGCTGGTCCACAAATGACCTGATTGATAAGGTTCACAAGTCACCTCCTGGATGCTCTGTATTCAAGGACAGAGGTGCCTGAGGCTTCTGCGGTGCAGACAATAGGTGTCCACTCCTTACTTGAACCCTTTTTCTCAAGACCTCAGGGTTGTCCTATGCTCCTTGCCCTGAATGGAAGCTTCTTGCTCTGGCCCATCAGCTCCAGTTATAAAGCCAGCTCCTATCCCTGGCCCCTGGTTTTGGTCAGACCTTAGCAGTCCGTGGAGCTCTGCCTACCACCTGGGCTCAGGGGGCTGGGCTGCTCTGCCCGGTCTGCCCTCCCCATGGACCCCTCCCGCCAGATACTTGCAAGAATGGCTTCTCCTTCCTCTCAGCCACACCCAGTTTCTTACTGATGGCTGCGCTATGTCCTGTCTTCTTCTTGCTAATTTTCTCCTCTTCTCGAATCGTCTTCCCCTGTGTCCAGCCCATGGCATGCTTTTAGTTGTCCTAAATCGTGCTGCAACCAGGCAGGTCAGGATGGGGCCCCAGCTCTGTGTCAGGCAGGATACAATAGACAGCACCTTAAAACACCAGACGTTGATTCCTCCCAGTTCTAGAGACTGGGAAATCCGGGATCAAGAAGCCAGCAGAGCCAGTGTCTGGTGAGGGCCTGATTTTTGGTTTACAGAGGGCCATCTTCTCATTGTATCCTCATAGTGGAGGGAGAAAGAGAGACAGACAGACAGAGAGAGAGAGAGAGCACTCTCGGTGGTCCCTGTTCTCAGGGCACTAATCCCATTTATGGGATCTCTGCCTTCATGACCTACTTAAATCCCAAAGGTCCTACCTCTTAATATACCTTAGATTAGGGGTTAGGATTTCAACGTGTGAATTTGGGGAGACACAGACATTCGGACCACAACAAGCTCCTAACACTACTTGGGTGAAAAAAATATGTATTTATTTACACGGTGTGTCATTGATATTTTTAACTCTCTCATTATCTATAACTTTATTTTTTATGACAGTATAATATGTTCTCATTACAGAAAACATGGAACATTTTAGGCAAAAAAATAACTCCAATCTCTCCTATCCCAATTAAGTACTGTGAACACTTTGAGATAAATACTTCCAGTTTGGGCTCTTCGTGTGCACACATAAATGACCGTAGCTATATATCTAAATACAATTATAATGTTAAAAATGAGGCAATACACATATTGTTTAAAATTGTGTTAAAATACACAGAATATAATATAAATTTGGCCGAGGTGAAGTATACAGTTCGGTAGCATTAGGGGACTGACGTCGTTGTGAAACAAGTGTCCAGAAAGTTTTCATCAAACTGGAATTCAACATCCATTACACAACAATTCCGTGTTTCGCCTTTCCCCACCCTGGCAACAGCCCTTCTGGCTTCTGTTTTTGTGAATCTGACCACGCCTGGAACTTCGTGTAAGTGGAATCACACAGTATTTTTCGCTTTGCCACTGGCTTGTCTCACTTAGCATAATGCTGTCAAATTTCATTCCATGTTCTAGCACAGGTCAGAATTTCCTTCCTCTTGAAAGCCGAATGTTTATAGCTGGGCAGGTGCCTCACGGCTCTCTGTACCTCAGCTTCTCCATCTGTAAAATAAGGGAACTAGCAGTAGCAGGCTCACTGGGTTATTGTTAGAATTCAGTTAGTTAATGTATATAAAATTCCCAGGAGACCGCCTGCTGCATCATAAACATCTCGTAATTGTTAGCTATTACCATTACTATCTGTTCATTCTGTCTCTTCTGCGTGGAGCTTTCTGGGCTTAATAGTAACAATTACTATTTATTGAGCACCTTCTACGTTCCCAGCACCTGTCTGGGACTTCACATTAATTATCTGATTTAATCCTCATCAACCTCATGATGTAGTATTATTATTATCTCCATTTTTTTCAGAGGAGTCGACTGAGACTGGGAATGGACGGAGCTAAGTCAGCAGCTGGGCTGGGTTTCCAAGTCTGGGTCATCTGACACTCAGCCCACACTTAGCCCCTGGGCAGCGGTGAGTCTATTTTTAGATGATTCTGTCTTTGCTTTGTCCTATGTGAAGCTCAGAATCTCCTTCTGTAGCAGAACCTCCTCCCACCCTCCACTGAGCTCTGGCTGCAATAGGCTGCAAGTGTGGGGGAGGGGAGGACACCGCCCCATCCTTCTCCCTGCCCTCCAGTTCCTTCACTTGCACGCTGAAGTAGCCCCATGGAGGCATAACCATGAACCGGTACGGGGAGCTGCAAAGTGGGGGTTTCTAGGAACTGAAATAGGCTTTGTGGGGAAGAATTTTGGGCAGGGAGATTTTGAGAGGGATTGCCCTGATATCTCGGAATGCAAAGTTCATCGAGGGTGGATAGATGTTCATCACACATGCCCAGACATGGGTCACAGGATTGCAAGAAAGATGAGTCAGGGCTTATGGAAGGGTTTAAGCAGGGCTGGATAATCATTAACTGAGGTTCCTCCGAGGGGAGGGCCCTCTACTATTCTGGAGGTAAAAGAGTTTATGTGGTTTAAGCACATGGGAGGGGAGCTCAGGGGACGTAAAGCCAATACCTGCAAGGAGACTCTTGCAGGGACCACAAAGCCCTCGATGGCTATTTGTAAGGAAAGCTTGAGCTGAAATGGCATTACCATTTTCCTGGAGGTTGCTACTCTTGGCCCACACTGTCTGTTCTCACACATCCCTTCCCGGAGACCCAAATCCCTAAGGACTCCAAAAAGAGAGCAGGAAGCCCAGAGCTGTCCCATCTGTGAGGGCACATGTATGTGTGCAAAAACGTGCTGTAGGGGCAAGTGGCTCTGGACTGCCACTGCCAGCCCTTCAGCCCCTTGCCCTAGATGACCTGGCTTCATGGTAGCCGGCCATGCCTCAACTTTGAACAAAATTCAACTTCAAAAAATATTGGAACTCTAAAGAGAGGTCCATTGGCTTGTAAGCCCAGGAGTAACTGAAGGGGACCAGCAGCAAGGTGGCAGGGCTGCTGATCTTTGTGGCCATCATTCTCTGCCCAACCCTGCCACTTACTTGTCTCAGGACTCTGAGGAGCTTCTGAAACTCAGTGAACCTTCTTTCCTTGAGACACTGTGGTGGCGATAACTATAATGACAGTAACGGAAGCAATTCCAAGTCAAGGGCAAGACCGAGTGGACAGCGTGTGTACAAGCTCCTGATAGAGTCCACACACCCTGTATAGGGAGCTGATTTCATTAATGCTGCAGTGGCCAGATGTGAAAATTAGCTTGCAGGGGTAGACTCAGGAAGAGCCCATGTGACTGCCTATTCTGCCTCTAGTATCTGTGGGCCACTGAGCAGCATTGTGTCACCATGCAGCACCGGGCCACCACGCAGCGCTGGGCCACTGTGCAGTGCTGTGCTACCGTGCATGTGCCGCTGTGGACTGGGGCTGCATCGGCTCCTCTACTCAGCCTGCTCCCCACACTCCCAGCCGGTGCTCAAGCCTGAGCACTGTGCCTCCTAGAGGAAGCAGATTGTTACTCAGAGAGAAACAAATCCTCCTTCCCGAGGAGAGCCAGCTGTGTGCTGGGAGCCCAGGCCACTCTGGCCGTCCTCCCCTGGGAGGGAGCAGCCCTCCAGCGGGGGGTGGGGAGCAGGGCCCTCTGCATTGCTGCTTTTGCACCGCTCTGCTTTGTGTTTTCTGGTGTTTTCAATTTATCTTCTCAGGGTTAGGAACTGGAAAGCAGGTGCGCCTTCCGCTCCAGACCCCAGAGACCCTCTCCCCTCCTTTCCTTTCCTTCCTTGCCCCTTCCATGAGGAGAGAGGAGGGTGCCTACCTCAAAGGCCTTGGAGAGGGGCTCGCAGGCCCCTTGAGACTTCCACAGAGAGACAGTGGCCGAGGATGAAAAGCAGGGGATGAAGGAGCAGAAAGGGGAAGAAAGGAGGAAAAGCCAGGAGATTACAAGGGATCAAGAGACAGCTGTCTGAGTACATGGCAATGTACCCAGGAGCTGGGCTCCTGCAGTGTGTGGGCTGGAGGCTGCTTGGCAGCCACTGTTGAGAAAAAACTGTGTATTCTAGAAGCCAGCAGAGACATTCTATCTCCCAGCAGAGGCTTCAGGGACCTCAGGCAATGCTGGGCTTTCAGGGGACAGGACAGGGGCATCCGTATGCCTTATCTTGGCCTAGGGGGCAACAGGTGTTTATCTGAAGCGCCTCAGCAAGGGGCAGATATCAGACCAGGAGAGGGTGTGTGCACACTCACGTGTGTATTTGTGTATGTGTGTGTGTGTAGGTACCCCCAGATTTCAGTGTGCAGACTGCACGCATTTGCATCTGTGTTTCTAAGTGTGCAGCATCTACACTCACCTAAAATGCATTCCAGCAACATGAAACTATGACTGGCCACCAGTCACGCCTCATCGGCCGAAATGACAGTCTTGTCTGTGCTGGGGAGGTGCTGACCACTCTCCAGCTTATGCAGGACAGTTGTTCAAGGTCATTGCCTTGCTCTCTGCTGGGCAGAATTCATGACTGACACGGGTCCAGAACTTGGCTACAGACTTTCACCTCAGCCTCTCCTATGAGCCTCAGAAAGACCCAGCTGGTGTGCAGAACAGCTCCTTCTACAGAGACTGGGACCAAGATGTGGACTCTCAAAAGCTCCTGCCTTTTGAAGCCAGATCCAGATTTGTTTTCTTTGCCCACAAGTGGCATTGGGTACCGTTTCCTCTACGTGGGGCTAGCTCCTCTTACATCGCTACTCTTTCAACCCCTGAGGGTCAGGGAAGGCAAGAGGAGGGTCCTCAGTCCATGGCCCTTGTCCCTAAACTTACATGGGTCAACACAAGGATGGGTCACAAATCCAGGACTTAGCTCCTGGGTGGGACCTTTGGTCCAGGCCTTGGGGGCCTTTAAATTCCTAATTTCCATACTTAGGAAGATTTGAAGGTTGGGAGAAGTTCTATATAGAAGAAAAGATGTGCTTCTAGCAGGAACTCAGGGAAGATTTTTGGCTTTAGAATCTGATGGGACTGTGTTCAAATCCTACTTATGTGACAGAGGCCATCCATTATTCTCTCCGTGCAACTTTCTCATTTATAAAATGAGACTAGTAATAAACAAATGTTTATAAAATGCCAGCAAGATGACAGGCTCTGTTTTAAGTACTTTTATGCATTAGTTTAATCTCTTCATGACTAGGGAATATTATCCCCATTTAGCAGATAAGAAAACCGAGACTCAGATTATTAAGTAACTTGCTGAGCATCATGGAGCTTGTAGAGAAGGAATATGGGATTTGAGCCCAGGCAGTCTGGCTGCACCTGTGTTTAACCACTGCAGTGCTTCTCAGCAGGGCTGGAGAACCACCTGAACCATGGATGGGAAGAAACAGTTTAACAATATGGAGTGGTTGTAAAATGTGTCCACAAACTCTCTGTTACATCTTCATCAAAAGGCACAATCTAGGTCTCCTCCCTACCCTGAGAGTCCCAAATAGACTAGGTGGCAGCCTTAAAGAACAAGAACGTGGTGGACATGACACCATGCAATTCCTGAGGCTAGCCCCAGAAAGGCTTTCAGCTTCCATGGCCTCTCCAAGACACCTGCCCTGGGAGCCTTCAGCTGTTGTGGGAGAATCCCAGCCACCCTGAAGCCACCACATGGAGAAACCTTAGAGACAGGGTGTGATGCTCAGGAGTCCTTGCCGTCGGTGTCCCAGCCCAGGCTCCAGCCATGTGGATTGAAGAAGCAGCACATCTATAAGAAAGACCCCTAGTAAGAACGGCCACACCAGGCCTGGGCAACTCCCAGGTTTAAGAGCGAAATAAATGATGGTGAACATCTGTTATGCAGTAGTAGATGGTCAGAATACGGCACTCACTTCACGACAGTGCTGTGAGGAAGAGCTGCGAATACACATGCTGAGGCCCCCTCCCTTCCCCTCTTCCATCTACACTCTTGGGGTGCCCTCACTGATACCTCTTAACTCGTCTTAAAACAAAAGCTGAACAGCCACCTCAATAAAACTATGACAGCCGGTGTTGTGGATCTCAGCTTCTCCCTTTGCAAAACAGAAAGAGCCACTTTCTGTGATGCTGTAGGATGGAGGTGCAAGTGTGTGTAGACAGGGGTTATTGGCACCCTCTGTAGTCCAGAAACCCCTGTGGAGCACACGCTGAGCCTGGTCTTCTGCTGACCTTGACCCTTTATTGGCAAATACACCTGGAAGTCACATTGCACTGAATTTTCCTTAGATTGTGGCTTTGCGAGGGCAAAGGCTGAGCTTTCTTTTACTCTTTTAAGCACATTGTGGATTTTATCCCTGAGATAAAATATTGGATAATGCATATTGGAGCACGATGATGGCGCCACACATCTACCCAAGGAGAGAGAAGGGGAAAAAAGAGGAGGACAAAAGAGGAAGGAAGAACCGAAGGGAGAAAGATAGGACTAAAAGAAAAAAAGGGAGTGGAGGAGGGAGAAAAAGAAGGGAAGAAAAGAGGAGAGAAAGAGAAGGAGAGGGAAGGTAAATAAAAAGAAAACGGAAGAAAGGCGGGGCCGGGGCTTAAGATCCAAATGAAATGAGGAGAAAGAGTCCATCTCCCGTCACTCTGTCCTCAGCTGAGTCCTGCAGCCCGGAGTCGGAGTTTCCAGTCCCCAGATCTGCCCACCGAGTGCGGTGCCAACGCTGGCCTTGCACACACAGCTCTTGCCTGCAGCTCAACACCCTGAGCTCCTTAAATAGCTTTGAACCGCACTGAGTGGTGGATAAACATTTGTTTCACAGCTCACAAAGCAGAGCTGCTGGCTACCGGCAGGTTCGATGTAATGAGTTCCATTCTGGACCCTGGGGAGCGTTTAGATGGGCTCTTCTTTGCCCAGGCTGCCAGTCAAGCTGGTACCACGGGGGAAGGAAAAAACACAACACTAATCTCTTCCCCACCATCCCTGTCCAGATCTGGAGTCGCCAGAAGGCAAACTGCTCCATTCTCATGGTACGGGATCAGGGAGCAGGATGCCCCAGGAACTGTGGGTGCAGGTGCCAAAAAGGGAGGCTGGGTCACCTCCTTTCTTTGCATCCTCTGGAAATTATTTGGTCTTATAAGCGGTCCAGAAAACACACACTTGTCAGGAGGGGGACATTGCAGGCTGTGTCTCTGGTCCGTGCCATCTGAGTTTACCCCACACAGCCTTCTGCCCTGGCAGCTACCCTTCTTAACCACTGTTCTCTGCCATCCAGACCATGCCTAGAAGCTTCTTATTCACGCCTGCACATAGAGAGCTGTAGTGACCCACCGTCTGTCAGGGTAGGAGACGGAGCCAGGCGGGGAGGGGGTTGCCCAGTCTCCTCTTCATTCTCCCCTTTCTCCCAAACCCCCAATTCAGAACAATCTGACACACTGCCTGAAGGAGCTGAGGACCAGTTGATATGATAAATAAATAGTAATTATGTGGTTGGCCTTTCAGCACTTCCTCTGTGGCTATTAATAGCCATTAATGCCCCACTGTTTTGCACTGCACCAGAGCCTGCCAGACTGAGCACCAGGGCCGGCCACTGCCCTGGCCCTGTGCTCACCCCCCTCACCCACCAGCATTGCTTCATTTGCTTCAGAATTTCAGGAAGGAAATGAACTAGCAAAGGCAGGGGATGGAAAATTAAAAGGGGTGAAAACAAATCCAAGGAGGAAGTGATTTAGTTTTTCAACCAAATTGGTTGTTAAAGTGGCTTCTTGGATGGCTCTGAGTGTGATCTCCTAGGGGTCATCTTGTGACTCTCCCAGACGTCTGACAATAGTCACCCGGAAAGCTCATATCCTCTTCCTTAGAGTTACTGGGGCTGAGAGAAATTAGCAAATGAGGTCAGAGCCAGACCTGAATTTCCTCACCTGTGCAAGTTAGCAGGCAAGAACAGGACTAACCAGGCAAGTTTAGACAAAAGGTGGACATCCTCGGATCTCACCCTCCTTCATGCAGCAGCACGGTGAACTGAAAGAGCAGAACCTGGAAGTCAGAGCCTGCCGTTAACAACCTGGCTCTAGTCCATACTACCTCCATGCCTCGGAGATAACAAAGGGGAACAGCTTTTGGGCAAGAAGACTCAACTTGTTTACAGCTGTGTTATCTCGGGCAAGTTACATATCTTCTCTGAGCCTTCATTTTTCTCAAAAAAAAAAAAAAGTTCTTAGAATAGGTCAGTATATAATAAGCAAATACTCATTCTCATCCAGTAGTAGTCAGAGCTGGCTTGCACCAGCTCATGAAAGGCTGGTACGCCTCTCTTCCCAGATTTGGATTCAATGACATCACATTGATGGGTTGAAATTGGCTGTGGCAGGAATATTTACACCAGAGAAATTGGTAACGCTACAAATTAGGTCTTTTTTATTTCTCCCCTTAGGATTGTTCAACCTAGAACAACACAGCACTATTCCTGCCCATTTCATCTGTTTCTGGGGTCGTAGAGAATGTCCTCGGGCTCCTGAAAGCCGCGAGCCAGCCCTTTGGATGATCTATCTGCCTCCCATCCACCACAACAAACTGCTCACTCTAACAGGGATTGTCAAAATCTCCTTGAGGCCCTATTAGAAAGCTGCAGCTCCTTGATCTATTCAGCACCAAGAGGCAATTGTCGAGGAAGTTGATTGTAGTTCAAATCCAGGTATCAATTCAAAATGTTTTTGCCTCAGACAACTGCATACGATCAATCTGTAATGTAATCCTCTGCTGGTAGAACGCAAAAACAAAGCCCCACCTTGCCGCTTAAACACAGCATCATTAGTCTCAGGATAAACTATAAATTGATGCATAGAGCAAACAGCCGGGCTGCGTCCTAGGGAATGGGAGCAGATGAAATAGCAGTACTTTCTGTTGAATGACAAATCATTGCTCGTTCCATTCCCTATCAAGTGGAACGCCATCCATCACAGGGTGGACTCGTTGGGTTCCAAGACAGATAGGACACCATGAACAGATGCTATGACGGGGACTGCTGGCCTGGGCAGAGCTGTGATTTTTGCTTTCCTTGGGAGGGCCAGAGGAGACCAATCTCCTTTCTGTATGGTCCTGTCCTTCATTCCTGTTTATAAGGGTGAATAAGGCAAGGGGTCCCATCACTCACAATGTCCTAGGGGTTGGGAACCTTCATCCTTTTCATGCTACACAAAGTCTTGTCTGAATGGCAAAGGTAGGGCCAGGCTTCAACCAAGGGAGGAGTGAAGGATGGATTACCTCCTTTTTTGATTTCATAAAGTTATTGACGTTCTGTCTGTTTCCATATAGTGACTTAATCCCTGGGCCTGTCCTGGTGCCCATAATCCCCATCCTTTGGATCACTTCTTTTTTTTTTTTGCAGTTTTTGGCCGGGGCCAGATTTGAACCCGCCACCTCTAGTATATGGGTCCAGCACCCTACTCCTTGAGCCACAGGTGCCGCCCCTTTGGATCAGTTCTTTATATGAGGGTATTACGATTATGTCCAAATGGACCACATCACTACTGTGTGCATCCCTTTTGCCATACAATGGGGCACCTCTGAGCACGTAAGGTTTGTTCAGAGTCTGTTTGTTAACTAGATGAATGAAAGGATGGATGGATGATAACACAGAGTAGGTAAGTGTGAAAGGAAGGAGAAGAGGGGCAGGAAAGGAGTGAGAGGTTCAGTTGTGAAATAAGATTCAGGGGAGCTGACCCTGCTTTCAGAGACAGGAGACTGAAATGGGTGATCCAAAATGAAGGAGGGTACCATCGGAGGGGAAGGTTAAAAATCCCTGAAAATAACACTCATCTCCCTTCCAGGGCTTCCCAGGGCCAGTCGGTTTTTAAGCAAAGCATGTTGAGAGCAATAAAAATCAAAGCCTGTCTCTATCCTAACGGGAACACGAGGGAAGGAGGAAAAGTTAGGCATTGTGATTTGCCACAGCTCATGAATAATCCCACAGGCCCTATTTCTGGCCTTTTGCCATGTATGGAGCCAGGGAACTGAGGAGCGGTGGAATCTTTCTGACTGCTGATTTAATTAAGTGTGGCTAGTCTGTGACAGAGGCTGGCTCGGCACAGAGCCAGAGTAACAGGTGAATTGGTCGTGTCATTGACGGCTGAGTCCAGCCTCATGTTGGACCAACTCCCCTGGTCATCTGGGATATCTGAGGACGTATGGACGGCTACCGATCCCTCTATGATTCTGGAAAACACTGGCGGCTTAGTTAAAACTCATCCGTATAGGGAAGAGCACAGGTGCATTCAGTCAATCTGACAGTCTGAGGGAGCTGCAACTTTAGCGATACATTATGTAGTCAAAACAATGTTTGATGGACTGATTTGTTTTTTTCATTTCACACGATCGTGGTGGACATGATGCTGACACCCCTTAGTGGTAGCCGGGAAACACTTGGCATGTTTTCTTTATGTGTTTTTCACCTTTGCCATCTGTATGGAGGAAAGGGCATCCTTCCGTCTGCCAGTACTCCCCAGCTGAAGTCTACACAACCTTTACCCAGCCATCAGAAACAGCTGTCTCAGGCAGAAGGAGATTGACTCCAGGTGGGCGCTCAGCAGCAAGGGCAGGTGAGATAATGAGCAATAGTAAAGTCCTTTTTAAAATGGTAGGAGCCTGCTGCAGGGTGAGTTGCTTAGCATATGCCAGGCCCTACTTGGCTTCCGGTGTTTGTTCTTCTGTACCAGCTTGTTTCTCGGTGTGGGATCAGATTTACTCTTTCTTCTCTCCCCCTTTTCCTGCCTTCTTTCCTGTGCACGATACTACTTTACTGTGCACGATACTTCGCTTGATGCCAGAGAACAGTCAGAGATGATGCGGCTACAAGCTCTACCTTCCTTCGAGGCCCTGGTACTTTCTATGTAAGAAACACAGCAAATCAAAAGTCACCATATTGCAGATAACTACGTAAAGGTAAGCAGAGATGAAGTGTTTGGAGTTCAGGAAGGAAGAAAGAGAGAGATGTTTATTTGAGCTTCATTGGGGAGATAAGTAACACAGAGACACAGGCCTGGAAGGACAGCTGACAGTAGGACGGTCATAGTGCATGAGACAGCTGGGCATCTGGTAAGTTAGAGGGAAGGGAGAATGGAGATGACATAAGGGCAGAAAATAGGCTGTGCAAAGAAGTCCATGGTGCTTCTGCAAAGAGAGAGAGAAAATACAGGCAGAAGAGTGATCAGAGTAAGAGTCTTGCCCTGACAAAACAGTGTCAGAGCAAAAAGGGTCTTAGGTGTCAGGTGGAGGAGCTTGGACACGTTTTGATCATCCATTGGGAGCCCTTGAAGATTTCTTAGCAGGTTAATGATATTGAAACTAATCTTTAGCCAGAAAGGATAATCTAGAGTCAGTGTGTGAGGATGTTTGGAAGAGGGCGAGATGGGCCGTAGAGATAAAAGTTAATAGAATATGAGACAGTCCAGGAGATGGCAATTAAGAGCGTGTACTGCCGTGATCATGGCGAGAAAGCCACGAGGGAACAGGGCTGAAAAGCAAGTCTGCTCAGGATAAATAGGACAGAGGTCTAATAATTACTCACAAAATGAGGAATGGAGAGTCAAAAGCCAGTCGCGGTTCTGTGCCTTGGTGTGTGGCTGAGCTGATTTGTGAGGAAGGAGGCTGATGGCGTCAATCTCCCTTTGCTCCCCCTAATGGCGGCATGGTGCAGTGCAGAGCTGCAGGGCTGCAGACTCACCCAGCACATTGCCCACATGCCCCCTGCATGCTCCCTGTGCCTCTTTCCGTGTTGTGCCCCGTGGCTGTCTTCAAAACCCAGGGGGCTTCCCTTCCCGGCCTGCCCACAAGAGTAGCCTGAGTGTAGGGGAGATAATGTCATGGTAAACTCTCAACTAGTAGGCAATGGGGTCATGCTGCATCTTCAGCCCCTTAGGAGAACCATTCGGAAGGCATCTGGCAATGTCTCAGGAGGTCCAGTGGCATGGAGGCTCTGTCGCCCACAGCACAGATCCATGAGTTCCACTCCCTACTCACCCATCCCTCTCTCTCATCCCCATCTCCTGGGGTCCCCTCCTACATGATCTTCCTGCCCCCATTTCTTGTCTCAAGTTTTCCTTTGGGAGAACCCAAGTCAGAAATACAAGTGGTACTTGCTTCCTAAGGCAAATGTAAATAGGAGTCTAGACTCCAGAGAGAGGCTGGGGTGTGAGATATGGATTTAGGAATCATCTGCGTGAACGATGTGGTAGAGATGAGAGAAGAGAATGCCATTGTCCAGGGAGGGAGTATGGACCCAAAGCGAGATTGGGAGGAGACCAGACCCTGGCGAGTTCTTCGCTTGGTAGGTGGGAAGAGAACAAGCACAGAAAGAGTAGACAGAGAATAAGGACAGGACCAGGGTGATGGTTGTGGCACAAGTGCAGCAATCACAAGTGTGGTCATCAGAGATGAATGTTCCAGAGCCCCAAGGAGGATGTGGCATTGAGGAGGTTCTTGAAGACCTTGGGAGGGTGATTTTGGTGCTGACAGTGAAAGCCAGCTGCAAGGGTTAAAAAGGGAAGCAAGTAAAGGCCCACAGCACAGATTGGGAGGGTCCCTAAAACTGGCACTGGTGATGGCTTTTCAAAAACACCCACATTTCACAATACACCCACTGAATTAGAATGTCCAGGGCGTTACCAGGGGGTGTTTCTTTCTCAGTGAGATGGAGGAGAAAGGGAGGAAAAGTGATATTCTTGTAGCTTGAGGCATCAAGGCATCAATGTAGAGGAGATGTAGAAGGGACGTAGCCAGGAAGAAAGGATTAAGTCAGTGGAAAGGAAGATACTGCAGGATCAAGGGGAAGGGAATAAGACCTGGAGAGGAGCTCAGAGGAGGAGAAAGGATCAGAAAGACGAGAGGGGCAAGAGAGTTTAGTTTTAATAAACAAGATTGATCCAGTCACTCATCAGCAGGGATGGACTTCATTCCTTTGCACCAGAGGACTCAGCACAAAGAGGAGGGGAAAATGTAACCACTACCCTCTAGGAGGGAAGGGATGGAAAGAAACAATCAGAAACCTGTTAGGTTCTGGATGGAAATACTTTATGGTGCAAAGGAAAGAAACATACATTCCTGTTTTGAACAGCACCTCTGCCCACATACCCCCTGTGCAATCGAAGTTAACTTCCCAGGGCCTCGTTTTCTTAACTTTGACCACTACTCCCCCGGGTGTTGCAATAATCAAATGAGAATATTGTGCTGAAAGGCCTGGCACGGTGATGAGCACACAGCGGGCCTTTCTCAGTGCTTAGTTCTCTCTACTATTGGGGCAAAATACGATAGTACTGCAGAGGAAGAAGAAAGTTTTACTGTGCTCCAAGTAAAACTTCCCAGAAAAACTATTATTCAAACTAATTAGAGGTGAGAGAGGGAGGAGAGAGAAGAGATGTGAAGACTGAGAAACAGTTGGAGCCAAGAGCAGGGCAGCTAAGGAGGGCAGAGTAGATGCTCTGATCTGCTGAAAAACAGAAAACAAGGTCATCTTTTCTTTTTTTCTTTTTTTGGGACAGAGTCTTACCCTGTCACCCTTGGTAGAGTGCCATGGTGTCAGCTCACAGCAACCTCAAACTCCTGGGCTCAAGCGATCCTCTTGACTCAGCCTTCTGAGTAGCTGGGACTACAGGCACCTGTCACAACACCCAGCTAATTTTTCTATTTTTGGTAGAGATGGAGTCTCACTCTTGCTCAAGCTAGTCTCAAACTCCTGAGCTCAAGCGATCCACCCTCCTTGGCCTCCAAGAGTGCTGGGATTACAGGCGTGAGCCACTGTGCCTAGCTGACAAGGTTCGTGCCTAGCTGACAAGGTTCTTTTTGAGGGTACCTGATATGGCTACACTGTGTCCCTTCCTCAGCAAATTAATTTTCTTGGGGTCCTAACCCCCAGTACTCCAGAATGAGACTGTATTTGGAAATATGGCCTTTGAAATGGAAATTTAGGTAAAATGAGCTTCTATTATGGGTGGGCCTTAATCCAATGGTATCCCATATGAGAAGAGATTAGGAGGCAGATACACAGAAGAAGACTGACTACAGTCACAGAATCATCCCGAAGTGCTTAGAATGCAGTATCTCAGACTGTCAGCGGCCCTGATTATTTCCTGTTAGTCTCTGCTTTAGGTGGTTTTCGAGAGCATCCTTAAAGATATTCACAGGTTGCAGATGGCCAGGCACGCCCTGCACCTAGCAGAGAACCTGGCACCAAGTAGGCGCCCATTAGCGTTTGTTTAGTTATTACTGAACACTCAACAAGTTTTCCTACCCTGAAGTTCTTCCCTGGGTCCTGCTGCCCCTGTACTCCTTGCAGGGTGGTTAGCTGTTGGTTTCTATGTTCCCTTAGCAGCAGTTCTTAGCTTAAGTGTCAAAACCCAGTGGTTTGCCTCATCTGTTTGGAGGTACACTGCAAGTAATTTGTTGCCGGTAATAAAGCATCAAGTCTGAGAAGGTTTTATTTGTAAAAATAGAGAACATTTAAGAGAGTGCTGATCATAATGTCTCTCTCGCTATACTTGTATTTGCTTTCTTGAGTTGGGAAGGCAATGGGAGAGTCACAGCTGGGTCACAGGGGTGTGTGTATCACGGGTGTTACGGCAGCAGGTGTGTTTTGCATATTAAACTTTCCCCCAAGTGTCCTGACCAGTCTGAGAAACAACTGTGAGACTCACTGCTAGAACATTTATGCCTCAACACCGAATAGACGGCCAGATCTTTAGCTTCTCCTTGCCAGGCTGAATATTCACGGATCTGCCCAGCGACTGGACATTCAGCACACCCTGAGGAGCGTTTTAATTGGCTGAGTGGGTCTCTGAGGACCTCCCTCCATTAGCATGAGAGTGATTCCTACATGTTGCCCAAACATAGCAAATGCAGCCATGTCCTAACAACAGAGTCCTGGACCATGTCTCTCTCCATAGCCTTTGGCTATTTCAAAGAGATCATTAACAAGGTGGAATTGGGTGCCCCTAGGGGTCACTGCACAATATACATTGTTACTGTCTTTTAATTGACTTTCCCCAGACAGGGCAATTCTTAAACTGCAGCGTCGCAGCTGCTAGGGCCAGGCAGAGCCTGCTGACTGCAATACGAACTGGCCTGCCAGTCCTGCCAAAGCAGATCTGCGCTTGGGCAGATGGATCAGGCTTGGAGAGGGGCGGGGGGAGGTGTGTTTAAGGGGAGGGGCCCCAGCACAGAAGCTGGACAGCCCTCAGAGGTCTTTGTTATTGATTTAGCATGAGGACTGAAAGTGGCAGGCAGGCAGGTGGCAGGAACTGGCGGGCGGGAAAGACAGGTGTAGGCAGTGGTGGGCAGCGATTAGCTGGGGTGGTCCAGATGTGACTGGGGGTGTCAGCTGGTGGTGATTAGGATGGGTGCTTCTGAGAGGCATCATATCAGATGGTGGCTTCAGAGTCCAGATGTGAGGAGCCGGTGGGCCCTGCCTTCCCTGCTCCCACAGCCCTTCATGCTTTTCCTCCTGTCCCAAGCATGCGCCTTCATCTTTACCTTCACCTCCACACTAGTCCCTCCTCTTCATAGACATTCCCCTCCAGGTAAAGGGCCTGGACATACGGATATTCTCCTCCCAACTTTTAGTTTCTCAGTCAATTTCTGAGATGCTCACACGGACTGAAACCCTCAAACACCAGACAAGGCAAAATCCATATGACCCATAAGTAAATTCATCAGGTTCCTGAGTGAAATGGCAGGGGGCTTTTGGCGGGGGAGGGAAGGTGCAGGGTTTTGCTCTTTTGCCTGGGCTGGAATACAGTGGCATCACCTCTGTGAATGAGTACAGTGAAATGTCAAACTCCTGGGGCTCAAGCAATCTTCCTGTATCAGCCTCCTAGGAGAGGAATGAGCCACCATGCCTGCCATACGTATATATACGTACACATTTTTTTTTTTCTAGAGATGGGGTCTTACTTTGCTCAGGGTAGTCTCAAACTCCTAGCCTCATGCGATCCTCCTGCCTCAGCCTCCCAAAGTACTAGAATTATAGGCGTGAGCCACTGTGCCTAGCCAGACTTTTATATCCTAGTATCTGGTTGGCCTGTCTCCCTTTTTATAACCTCCTAAAAGTCTGTATAATATTTTTATTTGACCATATTATATACAAAAAGTCAATACCCCAACATAACTCTCATTCAGAACAAGAAAAAAAAAAGTTTCCAGCACTCCAGAGTCTCCCCCTAGGCCCCATTTTAGCCACTAACTCCCACCTTCCTCTCCAGAAGTGATCCCTGGACTTCAATCACCAGATTCATTTCAGCTACTTTGGAACTTTATGTAAATGAAACCATACATCATGCATTATGGTGTACGTACCTCTTTTTGCCCAGTGTCTGTAAGAAGTCGTTTGTTCCTTTTCATTGCTGTATACTACCCCACTTCTAAGGGAATCACAACGGTTTGTTCCATCACTGATAAACATTTGGGTTGTTTCTGGATTGGGATTATATGAATAATGCCGCTCTGATAACTTTAATGGGTCTTTTAATATATGTAGTATGCGTCTCTAGACAGAGGGTGCCAAAAATGTATACACACTTAAGAAAAGAAAAATTGTATTAAAGTTGTAATATTCAATATATACCGATAACAAAAGATGGATACAAGTCACATTTGAGCACCTCTTATAATTGCAGAAGCCCAACATGATCGGAGTATTAAATTTAAATATAGGTTTTTTTTTCCTTTCTTAAAATGTGTATACATTTTACTGGCGCCCTCCATATATTCAAGAGTGAAACTATTAGAATCACAGGGCATGGGGATGTTCCGCTTTAGTAGAAACAGTTTAATAGAAAGCATTTTACACAATGATAGTGCCATGCTTCAGCTCTGAGATCATGGGACTAGCCCACTGTCAAGCACAGAGGCCTAGGAGTTCATGGCAGACCAGCCACCATCAGCAGCTGCCGGTCCTGGGTGTTCTGCCGGACTGCACTCATGATCACCTGTTTCAACACCTGGTTTCCCACATCCCTCCTCTCCTATATCTTAGTGCTCGTGGACCCTGACTTGTTACGCATGTAACTATTCCAGGTCCTCTTTGCATTGATGATCCCTTTAGACACGCTTCTGTGACTTACTGACCAGTGGTTATGCCCAATTAAACTCTTGACTATTCTCCCACACCTAATCTGCAGAGTTGGACGAGGAGTATCATGGTTCGGGCTCCACAGAACTCACTCAGACCAACCCCAGTCTCTGGCCCCTCTGTTCCTCTGTTGGAGAGAGTAGGATGATTGGAGGTCGAGCTCGTCATACTGAGAAGAGAAGCAAGCGAACTGTAAGACAGGCAAATCAATGACATTGGCGTTTTCCTTTATTAATGGGACCAATTTGTCCTGGGTTAATGGCTATTTACAAAATTTCAAGATGCCTAGCCTTTTGAGTTTTATGGTGTTCTGACCACACTTCCCTGATAGGGGGTGGCTGTGTGGGTGTGTGTGTGCGTGTGGCTGTCTCCCAGCATCTGTTTACTTCCACGTCTGCAGCAAATTGCTCTGCACCCAGAAGGAGGATGTGATGAAGCTCCCTCACATGGCTGGCAGCGTGTGTGAGTCACTGGACTGCTCCACGCCCACCTCCCGGGGGTAGCAGGAGCAGTAACCACAACACGCAGCAACTTGGGCTGTGCCGCATGATTGGAAACAATCTGTGAAGTGAGTCACATCAGTTGCAAAAACAATTAAGTCAGTGGGAAAAGAAAATCAGTAAAACTGGTTATTTGGCTTGATGAAAAGAAAGCAGCCTATTGTTTGGTTACATTTTTCACTTTCCAGCTGGTCATTGTGACTCTGAGGCTGGGCTTGCTTACACAAATGCTTTTAACAGTTTTGACCCGGACTATGTCTACCCAGCTTTAAAACCATCTGCTAAGTTACTTAACAGAGTCAAATAAATTACTCGACTCTTTGCCTCAATACTAATTCTATCCCTTCTCTTCTATGGAGGTGCCATAGAAAACTACCAGAGGTATTTTCAAGACAAACAAGGGTACCACCCCATTCCTACTGCCTTTGAGTTCCATGCCTGGAAACTCGGTGACTTTGAGTTCTAGGTAATATCTACTCCCGAGGATGGGAGACAGAGAAAAAGTCAAAGCCGTGAAGCCCTGAGATCACCCCTCTGAAATGATGCAGACCAGATGCTTTGCTTCCATTCAAGACTGTGGACTGAATGACCCCAAAGAAACAGACTTCTAATTCCGGCTTTCTGGAGATCATTCGCCCAACTCCCTGGCAGGTAAAGAGCAGCTGGGATAAAGGGAACAGACCCTAAAAGGATTAGGAGAAGTTACCCAGTTCTTAGGAAATAATGCTATTTCATATCCCATTCCTCTGAATATTACCATCTTAAGTACCTAAATGACATTGGGGGTCTTCTGGTTCATGGCCACTGTCAGTGGAGACAGGTAGGCACAGTTGAACTCAGACAAGGGAATACTCATTTCTCATCTATGTGAGAAATCCAAGCACATTTCTGTACTTCTCTGGGCCTTCCTTTCCTCACCTGCCAGGGCTCTTGTCAATCTCCAAAGAGCAGAGGTGTCCAAAAGCAGGGGAACCTGTAGACATGACATTGCTGGAATGTATTTATGACCTGAAGTGTGCTCTAATTGTGCAGATATTCCCACAAATGCTATTTTGTTATGCGAGCTTCAGTAAATCTGTCATCTCCATAAGTAACACCACAGTGAACCTGTAGGTAAGCTCGGGAACGGCCATGAGCTACGCTGGGCCATTAGCTTCAACCAGACCCTGTTACCTGCACAGTTACAGCATCCCAGAGGCACAACGCCTTCTAGATGCTCTTAGCTCTCCACAACAACAAAAAGTGCTATCAAATAGGGAGGCCCAAAGACCAGAGAACCTTAGATGTTTATTCCCTTTAGCACGTTGGCAAGCACTTTGGGCCAATGTGGAGCCAGTACAGGGAATTAAGCCCCTTGGGTTCTAGTCCTCCTCTTAAAAGACTGCTCAGCTTATGCAAATTCACTTTGTATTTCAAGCCTCTCCCCTACCATCTTTAAAGGGGCAGCACATATGTACACCTCTCCATAGTAAACACAGGTGTCCAGCGGGCAGAGACGTTAAGTTCTTAAGATGAAAATGGTAATGGTTAGGTGTGTTCTATCTCTTGATCTGATTTCTTCTGCCCATTCTGTAAGAGGTGACAACATAGCCTGCCGAGGGGCCACAATCCAACATCTCCTCCTTAAGAAAGAGAGGAAAGGAGGTTAGTATTTGCCTCTGCCCCCAAAGAAATTGACAATAAGTTGATAGCTAAACATATTGTTGATGAACCGGGATGATTGATTATCTACTCGTGGTATGGAAGGCAGACTGTTGCAAATACCTTAGCACTCTTTAGGACATTAGGAATTCTCTAGAGTGAGCTGGCAATGTTTAAGATCAATCAAATTCAGTCTCACTTATTGCAGTCTAAAACTGATCACGACTACCATTTTTAAGACAAACCCGAGAATGTTCAGAGGAGGCTGTCTCTGAAGGGATAAAATTGGGAGGCATTTTCCTTAGTGCCCAGGGTTGAATTAGTTATTATTCATTATAGAAAATTGCTTTTCATAGTTTCTGAGAAATAAGGCTAACTTTTTTTTCAAGATTTGATTCCATCCAGTAGACTCTTTCTCCACAGCCTTTTTTTTTTTAAAGCAATCATTGTAAAGTTCTACCCCCATTTTTAAAATTATAATAACTTGAGAAAAGAATGATTTGAGTTTGGAAAGGGATACTCAAAGAGAGACACAGCCACTAGTGAGGGTTTAAAAAGACCCAGGAAAAATGTGTTTGAAAAAGGCCACAAACTGGGGTCAGCAGACATTAAATTAGGAATATGGCCATGGGTTTGTCCAGATTGGTCAGAACACGCTTCTTTGTAGCCGTAAAAAACAAGAGACATTAACAAGCAATGATGTTAGATAGAATTAAGTAGCATTCAAATGATGAAAGGGGAAATTAGCAAGCTAAACTTCCACTCCCCAGGCAGTTTACCCAGTCAGTAAAAACACAAGGCTGCATTTCCACCGTCCTACCATCGTGGGAGAAAGTAATTCTGCTGGGCCAGAAGCCAGTGGCTGCCACATGCCATTGGCCAGTTATCCTTTCAGGACCTACGTGATGGCTTTGGGTGACTAAACAGCTACAGTGCAATATACTTTGTGAATCCTGCCTCCTGTAGCAGCTCCCTGTTGCCTCCCTGATGAAGGCACCACCATATATCACTGCCATTCTGCAGGCACGCCACCCAGATAGCATCCGAAAGATTGTAAACAGGATGATTCACAAACTGGTGGCAGCAGCTAAAAGCAGTGCAGTTCGCGACCCTAAGTGTGACGCCAAGATTCTCAATGGCATATTGCAACAACAAAGCCGCCAGAAGATTCTAAAACATAATAGTGTCACCGGGAGACTCATAGGGTGCTGTAACCTGTAACTGACAAGCACACCCACCATCGTCTCTCCAGGGGAGCACAATACCTAGTGCTCCACTGGGCCTCCTGTTGCATCATTGCCATTTATTTGCATCCCCAAGTAGGGGGGCAAATATTTTGTGGACATAGCCCCCAAAGAGGGGTCTTATTTCCTAGTCCTTTGCAGCTAGTCACAAGTGAATGATTTCCAATATCAGTTCCTGAACATTCTGGCCATGATTTGCAGACCATGGCAGATCTTAATGACAATAATATCACCTCACATTTTGATGGCTTTTAACAGTTTACCAAGAACTTTCACAGACATTATCACATTGAATCCCCGTGAGGTTGATGGTCTCTTCATTTTCTTGGCAGTTTGATGGCGAGACAAGAGCTCTGGAATCAGATAGAATTAAGTTCAAATCCTAGCTCTGACCCCCATTGGCTATCCAACCACCGACTGGCTTTTTGCTTCATTTCTCCCACCCTCCTTTTCCTTACCTAGGAGATGGGGAATTATCTCTATTTCTGAGGTTTGTGGTGAAAATTAAATAACATACATAAAGACATATGCACAAAAGCACTCAATAACCATTAGCTTCTATCCACTTACGGAGGAAGAAAATGAAGCTTGAGAGGTTACGGGAGTTGCTCAAAGTACCAGCCAGTAAATGGCAGAACTGAGACTTCATTTATTTTACAAACATTATTGAACACCTACTATATGCCAGTGCCTTAGGCACGGGAAAGTGGATAAGACGTAATTCTAACTCTTGAGATGTTCGCAGTTGAGTACTGGAATCTGAAATGCAAATAATCAATTATAATCTAGTGTGATCTGAGAGGCAGAAAGTATTTAGGGAATGTCCTAAAGCTATGGGTGTACCCAGGAATATCTACACAGGAGCTGAATCTGAGGAAGGAAAACCTTCCCAGGAGGCAGCAGGAGAGAGTTACACCTGAATTAGAATTTTGGCAAGTGGCTGAGGGTAAGCAAGAAGGGGGCATTCCAGGTTAAGGAGACCGTGTGTACAGTCAAGGGAGGGGCACTGGAGCTTGGTGAGTCCACCCCTGCCACGGAGGGGAAGCTGAGCAGACTGGGAGGGGGAGACGGGAGGGGGGAAGGAGGCAGGAGTGAGAAGACTGGAGGGGCTTGCAGGTACACATGATCAAACTCTGTCATGATTTACACAGAGGACCAAGCTGGTCAGATTTGCATTTTTAAAACTGTGGCAGCAACGTGAAAGATTGACTGGAGGAGGGAGATAATGGAGGAAGTAGTTCAATGAGAGATAATGAGGCTGTGAACTAAGAAAGTGGCAGAGCAGACAATATCAAGGGGTGTAGCGGAGGTAGAATTGACAGGATGTGCCAATTGATTAGCTGTCGAGGCACGTGAGCCAGAGAGGAGACTAGAAGGACTCCCAGAGTGTGAGCTTGGATGGCATTGTGAACGGGGGTGCCCCTCGCTGACACAGCAGGGGAGGGGGTTTGAAGGGACAGCAATGAATTCGTTTGGACTCGTTGATTCTGAGAGGCCTGTGGACATCTAGGAGATGTTAAAAATGTGAATCTGGGACTTGGGAGGGAGCTGAAGGTGAGATGTATTGATCCAGGGATCATTGGCTTTTAGGTATGGTCGAAGTTGGTTTTATACTAAGGGGATAGATTTGGGAGGGGGGCAGAGAGGGTCCTGGGGAACTCTGGAACATCAGTGGAAGCATAGCGCTAGAACGAGAACTGTCAGAAAGATGGAAGTACCAGGAGAAAGGGAGGGCTCAGAAGCCAGGGGAGACAGTGTACAAGGAAGACAAAGATGACCACAGTATGGTTCTTGACCCCCCAAAGTGTGCCTGCAGATAGATGAGACTGATACATAAATAGAGAATTCCATTATATGGTACAACTGAGAGAGATATGCCTCTGAGAATGACAAGATACGACTATATTCCAAATGAAAAGAAGAGCAGACAGCCCAAAGTGGAGATTAGGGCATGTTTCCTGAAGGTCATCTTATCTAAGATGAATCTTGATGTAAGAGTTAAGAAAGGAAAATGGGAAAGAAATTTTAGAAAGACAAAACAGCCCGACAAAGACATGGGGGGTGTGAAAACTTGCATAGTGTATACAATATTTATAGAACATTAAAAAGGTAAGTCCAGGCTGGACATAAGAGGTAGGTATGGTCCCTATCACTTACAGTCTTCTATACCAGATTAAGGGGTTTAGAGTACTGTGGATTGGCCAATGGAAGCCACTGGTGGAGACTAGTTGCTCTGACAACCATATGGAAGACGAAATTAAGGGGCATAAGTTAGGAAACAATTGCAGTGGTGTAGGAGAGACATGTTGAAAACCTGAATGAGCGAAGCAGCACTAGGGTTGAAGAAGAAAAGGTAGATTTGAAATATATTTTGATGTTGTATTTAAATATGGGAACTGAGGCCAGGTGATAAAATGCTCTACTTCAGGGACAAAAAGGGAATAAAACTGCCCTCAACTGCCCAATAAACATTAACTTCCTTGAGTTCAGAATCCAGTCTAGAGAAATTAGGACAAAGCACTATAATATGAGACAGGAGATGCTAAGTATTGAAAGAAATACAAAGATATGTGGCTTTGATAATTAGGGAAAAGGTATACATTCCAAGTTGGTATTTTAGGAAAGTCTTCATGAAAGATATGGCATTCGGCTCGGCGCCTGTGGCTCAATTGGCTAAGGCGCCAGCCATGTACACATAAGGTGGCGGGTTCGAATCCCCAGCCCGGGCCCACCAAACAACAATGATGACTGCAACCAAAAAATGGCCAGGCATTGTGGTGGGCGCCTGTGGTCCCAGCTACTTGGGAGGCGGAGGCAGGAGACTCGCTTGAGCCCAGGAGTTGGAGGTTGCTGTGGGCTGTGATGCCATGGC
>CAUYQV010061773.1:0-33870 GCA_963574575.1 Galagoides demidoff
TCAAGCGAGTCTCGTGCCTCAGCCTCCCAAGTAGCTGGGACCACAGGCGCCCGCCACAACGCCCGGCCATTTTTTGGTTGCAGCCATCATTGTTGTTTGGCGGGCCCGGGCTGGGGATATGAACCCGCCACCTTAGGTGTATGTGGCTGGCGCCTTAGCCGATTGAGCCACAGGCGCCGAGCCGAAACAAAGTTTTGACTGCATTTTGACTGTGGCATGTCACATGAAGTCAGGTGCATGGAATTTTCCCCTTGTGGCCTAAGGTCAGTGCTCAAAAAGTTTTGGATTTTGGAGCATTTTACATTTTGGATTTTCAGATTATGTATGCTCAACCTGTACTATCATTAACCCAGTGTAAACCACAGACTATTTCTTGGGCAAGCTATATAGCCATATTTCCAACAGGTAACTGAATAATTTTGAATACCTTGAAAAATCTTTTTTTAGATCTGAAAAGATGGTCTTTTTTTCTGTAAAGGATTTGTTATGTACACAGAGAGAAAAGGGCTCAGTCCTTGTCAGCCACTTTCCTGGTGGTGGCAGCACGTCACTCAGCTCCTCTCACCTTGTCTTGGGACAGATCCATGTCCCAACCCTTTTTTTTTTTTTTTTTTTTTGTCTTTTGAGACAGGGTCTTGTTCTTGTTCAGGCTGGTCTCGAACCCCTGAGCTCAGGCAATCCACCTGCCTCTGCCTCCCAGAGTGCTAGGATTACATGTGTGAGCCACAGTGCCCAGCTACCACCCTTTTCTTGATGAACTTGAGGGCCTGCTTGTCCTTGGAGGCCTGGAGCAGCTTCATAGCACACCACTTGTACATGGCAAAGCTACCTCCTCTCAAATCATGTCCTGCATGAACTTGGCATGCTTGGTGAGGCAACAGTGCCTTGGCTTACTTACCTTCTTTTTTTTTTCTTTGAGGCAGAGTCTTACTCTGTTGCCTTTGATAGAGTGCTGCGGCATCATAGCTCACAGCAAGCTCAAGTGATTCTCTTGCCTCAGCCTCCTGAGTAGCTGGAACTACAGGTGGCTGCCACAATACCTGGCTGATTTTTCTGTTTTTAGCTGAGATGGGGTCTTGATCTCCTGAGCTCAAGCAATCCACCTGCCTCAGCCTCCCAGAGTGCTAGGATTACAGGGTGTAAGTCACCACGTCCGGCGGCTTGCTCACATTCTTGATCACCTCATGATCCTTGCTGAGGCCCATGGCCATAGGGGTAGCACAGAGCCATGACTGCTGTGCTGGGAGAGCTGACAGTCATTGTTTTGACTTAATCATGATAGGCAAAGAATGTGCTAGAAGGAGAAGAAATGCAACATTTACTGCAGTGTCAACAGGAGGAATCTAACATTTCCTGGTTGTTTGAATTCTTCTTGCCTCATCAATATTATTTTCAAATAAGGCTTCCTCTGGGGGATTCTTCAAAGTCATTGGTTCTTTTTGTGAGGCTTGGGTTTATTATAACTTGATGCTAGCATCTGTAAACACATTCTAACCAGGCAGAAGAAAACGGCAATGTGTTACCCAATGCTGAAAGCAAATGCTGAGGCTTATCATTCCCTCAATCGAGGAGCTCCCTCCTCTACCTTCAAGATCATGTGAACATTGCTCTTGTGACTGTCTGATGTACAGACGGGTGCAGTGCGGGGGAATCAGTCCATATCTTACCTACTAGTTGAGATGGTTATCTGACTCTTTAGGCCAAAAATGAATACAATATAACTTATCATTTCTTCCCTCACTTCAGTGGATCATCTTGACCCCCCATTAGATATGCGCCCCTACTCTGGGGGCCGCTAGTTTGCATCTAGCCCTCATTCCTCTACTTACACTTGGAGAGTCCCACTGCCCTACATCTATCCCCCCACCAAGCGCTCTCCCCATCTCTCTGTTGCAGTCAGCCCAGCCTCTTTTCTCCTCCAGACCTTTGTCTCTAGTCCTGATGTATGCCTTCCTGTTTCAGCTGTATCCACGTTGTCCATCCTTTCCTTCCCCAGGGCCTTCTCCAAGCAGTTCCAGCATGATCTCATTCTTCTTAAATCCCTGGAACGCATCTAACCCTCGCCACACTTTTTTTTTTTTTATGCTCACCACCTACTTACATGTACTCACTCTCTGTAGCTGAGTGCTAACAGCTGCCCACAGGCCACAGCTACTTGAGCATAGAGAAGACAGAGCTCATTGGAGGAGACATGGTTTTTATTAGGAGGTGACATCAGGTCCTACATCCCCAAACCAGCCGGTGGAGCCTGCCTTTTAGACTCTTAGCACAGACAGTGCTCTTTGGCTCTCCCAGCATCTGTCTCCTCCTGTGACTGGCTGAGGAGTGTAAACATTACTTGGTCTATGACACAGAGGCAGTAAGGAAGCCATGGAGAAATTACTCTGACTTCCAGCTGAGAGGACGGAACTGTGCCAGGCTCGGGATGAGTTAGCCCACGTTTTGCATGCATTACAGCTTCTGTTCTGACTTCCCAGCCTCTGACTTCATCATGAGATTTTTTTTTTAAAGAAGGCCATTAAAAAAAAAAATTAGACCCCCCCAAACATGGGATTAATGCTCTTTGTGAAACAGCTTTATTAAATAAAATATACATATTTCACAGGCCACATAACTTACCCATTTAAAGTGTACAAAGGTTTTTAGTACATTCACAGAGTTGTCAGCTTCACCCTGTGACGGTCAGTTTTAAGTGTCAGTGTGGCTAGGCTGCAGGTCCCAGTTGTTCCAATTAAACACTAATTTAGGTGCCACTGTGAAGGTGTTTTGTAGACGTGATTAAAGTCCATAATCAGTTGACTTTTAAGTAAGGAAGATATTCCTGGATAACCTGGGAGGGCCTGATTCAATCAGGTGAAAGGTCTTCAAAACAGAGCTGAGGTTTCCTAGAAGAAGAAATTCTGCCTGCCGACTGTGGCTTCAGCTCTTACCTCAGAGTTCCAGCCCACGCTTTCTGACAACCAGATTTCAGACTAGCCTCACCAGCCCCCACAACTGCATAAATTCCTCCCAACAAATCTCTTTATATCTGCTCCTGGTTATATTTCTCTAATTCTGTGGTTCTCAACCTTCCTAATGCCACGGCCCTTTAATACAGTTTCTGGGGGTCGCGACCCACAGGTTGAGAACTGCTGCTCTAATTGAACCCTGACTGATACAAACCCACTTAAAAATATAAAAACAAAGTTCCATCTTCTATGGGAGCCTGCTTTGCTTTCCCAGGATCTCTTCTTCCCTTATGCTGCGTGCTCATAGAGGTATTTCTGTATCCCTTGTTCTCCCAGAAACTAAGTCCTGGATTTAATCTCGATTGCAGATGGGGCAATCAAACAACTTTTCACCACTATCAGAGCAATTTGGGGGGGGGGTGTCTATCTGCAATTTTTCCTATGGCAATTTCCACTAGAATGTAAATTCTTTGCTCTGCTTACTATGTCCAAAGCCTAGAACTGTGCCTGACACCTAGTAGATACTTGCTATGATTTGGATGTTTGTTTGCTTCGAAACTCAAGTGGAAATTTAATTGCCATTGTAACAACATTAAGAGGTGAGACTGTTAGGGAGTGATTAGGCCATCAGGGCACTGTTCTCATGGGAAGGCTGCTGCAGTTGTTGATGGAGTGGGCTTGTTATCTTGGGAGTGGGTTCTTAGTTGAGCCCCATTTCCTTCTCTTGACCTCTCACCTTCTGCCATGGGCTGATGCAGCAAAAAGGTCTTCATAGAAGCCAGCCCCCTGATCTTGGCCTTCCCACCCTCCAGAACTATGAGAAATGCATTTCTGTTTATTATAAATCACCCATTCTGCGTTATTCTACTATAGCCGCACAAAATAGACTAAAACAATATTCAATAAATACTCATTGAATGAAGCCCACAGTGACATTGTAAACTGTTTGAAAGAGTGTCTTTTTAGAAGCTACTTGCGGTAGATTGCAAAAAGGGTCACAAATTTGTTCCTTCTCATAGGAGCTAGACCATATGCCATCCCTTAGATCTGAGCTTGGCTATGTGAATCACTTTGGTCAATAGGACACAGCAAATCTGATATAAGCAGAGGCTTGAAAATCCCTGAGTATTAGAGCTTGGGCTTGTAACTGAAATACCTCATGTGAACAAATCTGAGGTTGCCTACTGGAGGGTTAAAAGCTACGTGGAGGAGAACCAAGGCATTCCATCTGACAGCCTGCCAGCCACCAGACGTATGAGGCCATCCTCGATCATCCAATCACCTACCAACCTGCAAGATGAACACAGACACATGAACCAGCCCAGATAAGAACTGCTTAACCAGCCCACTCAATCATTAACAAAATAAAATGTTGGCTATTTTAAGCCACTGAACTGAGATCATGTGTTACATAGCAATAGATAATTGATACAGTGCTCAATGAATTCCCAAGTTCAGATACAGAAAGATATGTCAGCTCAGTTCTCAATTATCGTGTGCCTGCTATAGACCAGGCTCTGCTTGGCACCAAGAATATGAAGATTAAGCCAGGCATGGTAGCTCACGCCTATAATCCCAGTGACTTGGGAAGCCGAGGCAGGAGGATTGCTTGAGCTCAGGAGTTCAAGACTGGCCTGTGCATCATAGCGAGACCCCCATCTATAAAAAAATAAAACTGGAAAAAAGATCAAAATACGTCTTTCTGCAAGCGTTCTTGCAGACTTGACTCAAAAAAGCATAAGCAACAACAACAAAAATAGGTAAATTGGATTTCCTCAAAATTGAAAACTGTTGTGCTTCAAAGGAGACCCTCAAGAAAGAAAAAGACAACCCATGGAATGGGAGAAAACACTTACAAATCATTTATCTGATAAGGGACTTGCATTCAGAATATATAGAGAACTCTTACAACACCACAATAAAAAGAGAACTAACAAAATTTTAAAAATAGGCAAAGGATCTGAACAGACATTGCTTCAAGGAAGATATTCAAATGGACAATAAGCACGTGAAAAGATGCTCAATATCATTAATTATCAGAGAAATGCAAATCAAAGCAGCTTGAGGACTAGAATAGTGAGTTAGTTATAATATATGGTTACTGGACATTTGCTAAGAGATTTTAGGTGTTCTTACCACACACACACACACAGAGACAAAAATAACTATGGCTAAGTGAGAGGATGGGTATGTTAACTTGCTTGATGGTAGTAATCACTTCATTATGTATATCAAAACATCATATTGCACATCTTAAATATAGACAATAAAAGACACAAGTATAAAAAGGAAAAAAAAAAGAAAAAAGTATTATTCTAAAACACCCCACAGTGGCCATCATATCAAAAGACAGAAGATAACAAGTACTGGTGAGGATGTGGAGAAACTGGAGCCCGTGTGCTGCTGGGGGGGGGGATGTCAAATGGCACAGCTGCTGTGGAAAACGGTCTGAGATGCTGATTTAACTGGCCTGAGGTGTGGCTTGGGCATGGAGATTTTTAAAAAGTATCCCAGTGATTGTAATGTACAATCAAGGCTGAGAACCACTGCTCTCAGCTCAGATTCTCTTTGGCATTTGAATGAAATACCAATTTCATTCCAATGAAATGGCATTTGAAGTATTATGGAGTCACCTCTCATTTTCTCCATAATGTTTTTGTAATTTGCACCAACTTTTTCTTTTTTGCTTTCCTTAGAGGGGCGTACACAACACTGTCTTGACAGCATCCCACTCTCTCCGTAGATTGAACTGGCAATCTCTACAATGGTTGTGGATATACTGGGCCATTTAGCTCTTATAGGAATTAAAATGTTTTAAAGCAATAATAAGTTATAAAGTCACTCCTTAATTGTATTTAATGTGCTTTCCTGCCTCTCTCGCAGATAATGTGTCTTGATAAAATAGTGTGCTTATTGGAAGAAACAAGATTTTCAGATGTATAAATTATCCAAGAAAGATTTGCAAGGCCATCCAAGGCCTTGCAAATTATTTTTATAACTTATTTTTACACAAATTATTTTAAATCTTATATTTACACAACCCATCTGTATTGGTCCCTGGCTGTTTCCTGCAAAGAACATAAGCCTTTGGAGGGGGCACTCCATGAACAGGGAGGATTTTCCCAAATGGAGGACAGCATACTTTAAACATGATTATGGAAAGTTTCTTTTATGAGTTACCTTCAAGAAGGAAAAGGAAACGCCTGATTTATGAGCTCAAACAAGTGTGCTGACCAGAAATCAGTCAAAAAGGAAAAGAAAGGAGTTGGAGCAAAGCAAGAAAGAGAGATGAGTCTGGGGTAAATTGGTACTTTGTGGGCATCCAAGATCTGTGGTTGACACCCAGGGGAGGGAATGACCAGCTAGCTTACGTGCTAAAGCTGTCAGCAAGTATAGGTAGAGTCTCCCAGGCACAGGAAACAGTAGCAAGTGTTGTGTGTTAGACAGACAGGGTAATCAGGGATGAAGGCAAAGGCACAGATATGGAAACCTTTCCCCATTCCTGGGAAAATGTCAAACTCTCGCCAATTTCAGCCTCCCAAATGTTCACGTAAGAACGCTGACTTGGGAACTGGAGTTTCCAAGAACCTCATCTCTTCCCGAGGAGGGCTCAGTGGATCATGGCCAGGAGGTCTGTTCCAACAGAGCCCGGAGCCGATGATACACTTTCCCACGGGATTTCAAAGCAGTGGTAGGTTCCGTCTTGTATTTACACAACCGACAGAAAAAAAACCTATTTTAGAGACAAACAGGCAAAGAAGTGAGCTGAGGGTAGCAATTTTGTAGGCTGCTCTGTAATTTAGTCTGGTATTCTCTGCCGAAGGGGAAAATAGTCCCCGTGTTAACAGACCGTGGAGGATGCGAGAAGGGAGGATCACACAGTTTGGGCCCTGGGCCTAGAATTTTCAGTGTGTTGGGAAGGAAGGGAAAATTTTGACTCCCTTCTCCCCACATGTTAACATCATAGAAAAACACTGGTTATTTGTGGAGGAGACAGACACACAGATTGTGATATAGATGGATGAATGGAGATAGAGACACAGATAGATGATAGCAAGGTAAGCAGTAGAATATAATGGGTAGGATAAAAGGGCATGAGAGTGTCGACCAAGAGCATGGCGTCTGAGGCCAAACTGCTGCCTGGGATTGAGTCACAGCTGCAACTGACTAGGACGTGATCTTGGGCAGGAAGTGTTCTTATGCATCCTCTCTATGCTCCAGTGTCCTCATCTGTGAAATGGGCTAGTGAAAGGACAGGATTAGTCTTGAGTGAAGGATAGGAAAAAGCAAGAGAGAAGGGAGACGGTATTCCCATTCTAGACAGAGAAGAAGGGTCTATGAGTGAGAAACAGGGGTATGTGTAAGGACGGTTGTTAAGTAACTTGTATTTTTTGAATCATAATTACTTCTGAAAAGGGACAGAAAGAAAGACACTTCAGGATGGGTGGGAGGAAAACCGGGCCTACAGAACAAGGAAGTCTGGAAGGCCAATAAGAAGGTGGGTATGAAGTAACCTAGGTAACCAGTGACCAATAGAAAGAGACAATCAATGACCAATAGAAAAGGGCAATACTGCCTGGAGGTGCAGAGAGACCTATGAAAGACTTGCAACCAATTAAATTTGAGTATTTAACACTCCTGCAGCCCGTTTTCTCTTTCATGAGAGGGACCAGTTTCCAGCTCTCTTTGCAAGTGCTCTATACTTTCTCTTTGTTCTTCTTAAATAAAAACTCTCTCCTACCCTGAAATTTGTGTAGGTTACTTTTGCTTTCTAGCCACAGTGCCTGTGCTGCTCTGGTTTTATTTCCAGTTTCCATTGTTTTTACTTTTGTTTTTGCAGTTTTTGCCAGGGCGGGCTTGAACCCACCAGTCCCGGTATATGGGGCCAGTGCTTAATGCTGTGCCTCATTGGAACTTTCTAGCTCAGCAGAGTAATTAAACCAGGTCAACTGGGTTCGGGGAGCTGCCCCCAATCCCCAACACTTTCATGTTTGAAAGATAGGCAAGCACATATATGGAAGTTCCAATGTTTTCTTCAGTCCACAGAAAATGATGGAGTGTAAAAGAGGTTCAAGAACATCTTATGATGTCTTCAAGTGTCCCCAGGGGTCTATAGGCCACACTTTGGAAATCACTGCTGGTGACTGCTCCATTTCGAACCCCGACTCTGGCTTCCCTTCAACAGTGCTATGTAGAGAAAGAGTTACAGGGGAGCCATTATGGAAATGACTATTCCGCATTTATTTCAACCTCTTTTCAGTGTGCCTTTATGAATAGCTGAGTATTGAAATGGAAAAACTACATTTCCCAGACTCCCTTGCAGCTGTGTAATTGCAGTTCCACCCTTGGGAACGTTCATGTGAAACAAATTCAGAGTTCCTTTAAGTGGGGAAAGCTGCATAATGGGAAGCTTCAGTTTTGCAGGTGCAGGTTACTGTTGGTCCAGTGTGTCTCGGAAGCTAAAGGTTCCAACAGTGGCTTCCCAATCTCCAGATTACATCTGAGTGTGGTCATCCTGGAGCCAGCTGCCCAGAGGGCAACTTCTGGATTTGTTCACACAACTCCTTCCTGAGGGGGGTGGCTTGGTAGAAGAACCCAGTTAGCACAGGTCTGGTATCTGCTGTATTCTGGACCCAAATCCTGCTTTCTTTTCAGCGACAGTGTGATTCAGTGCAGGGACCAACCTCTCTTTCCCTGTTTTCTTCCCCCTTGCCTGTGGCCCTCCATGAGAATCTTAGTCACTGAATTGAATCACTGAACTGGGCTCTAGGTTACCTGTCTCCCAGAAGGCAACTGGGTCTTTTATGCAAATTTCCCTCCCCTCTACACTTAGGCAGTCTGATCATTCCCCTGTCTTAAAGCTGTTTGTTTAACGTTTAAAGAAAGAAAGAAAATTTTCTTCTCCAGGCACCTTGCCCCCAAGTGGTGCCACTTTGTGGGGAAGGACCAGCATAGCCTTGGGTGGAGGAGAGCTGCTGACAGAGCAGGCCCAGTGATCTAGTCAAACCAACTGAAATGGAGAATCAGGGATTTGCAGGTAATTTATAAAGGCAGCAAGTTGAGACACGAGTTAGGAGATGTCCTTTAGAGTGGAAAGAATAATTCTTCAGGATCCTGAGCCAAGCTTTTAGAGAGAAGTGAGATAAAGAGTGAACTGTACACAGGGCGCTGTGGTTCACTCCTGTAACCCTAGCACTCTGGGAAGCAGAGGTGGGAGGATCACTGGAGCTCAGGAGTTCAAGACCAGCCTGAGCACGGGTGTGTCTCTACTAAAAATAGAAAAATTAACCGGGTGTGGTGGCACATGCCTGTAGTCCCAGCTACTTGGGAGGCTGTGGCAGGAGGATTTACTTGAGTCAAGGAGTTGGAGTTTACTGTGAGCTATGATGGTACCTCTGCTCTTTAGCCTGGGGCAACAAAACAACACTCTGTCTCCAAAAAAAGAATAAAAATAAAAAGTGAACTGTAGCACTGAGCTGGGGTGACGTGACCTGTGATAGGCTGGGGGATGGAGGGAAGTTTTCTCCAGTCCTAGGCAGGGTCCCCATGTGCAGTGTGTGGGCTCTGGCCTGCACACACACACCTGCTAAAGGGAACCCCATGTGTGCTGAAATCCCTGCCCCACTTGCTGAGCTGTGGCCCCAGCCCAGGGCTGCATGCTCCTGGGGGAAGGGGTGCCTTTCAATGTCTACATTAAGGAGGGGTAGGGGCAGCCCTAGTTCCAGGTGATTGTTCAGAGAGCAGAGGCTCAAAAGCTGCCTATGGCAAAGCTTTTTGATAACCGGAATGGTGAGCCCTCCCCCACCCTCAAGCCACCAAAGGGCACAGATGTGTGCAGAGCTGTGGGCCCAGCCCTCTCACGGCTCTGTATGAGACAGCAATTTACCTTTTATCACAAAACCGCACACAACAGGCACGGTGGTGGCATCGGCTTTGTTATTGTTTCCTCTGTCGAGTGTTTCCACGCTGTAAACTGCATGTCACTCTCTGGACTTTGAAAATTACTTAGGGAGGAATACTTCATCTCAAGAGAGGATGTGGGGCGGAGATGGGGGAGGAGAAGAGGAGGAGACAAAGTCCTCTTGGAATGCAAACTGCCAGTTCCCCTTCTAGAATGACTAACTGCATTTGGTCTTTTGTTCCTTGCCTGAGGAACGTGTTCAACAAGTATAAAACTGGATCAAGTTGTTTGTAGAAATGCTTTGAAGGTACCAGGTCCTTCTGCTGTAATAGCAGCCTAGGCCGTGTTTTCTACTGTCCTGAACCACAGCTACCAAGAACAGATAACACGTCAGACCAGAAGAAGCTGCTTGGGCACTGAGGCCCTCACCCTGCTGTTAACCAGGCACAGCCTCCAGGAAGGGGGTGCAGAGAAGAAGCCTGTGTTGGCAACAGCACAGGCACAGCCCCTGTGCAGGGGTAAGGAAAACAAACGTGCATACCAGAGAATATCGTAGGTAGAAAGGCAGTCTTTCTCTCTGTCTCTCTCTCTCTCTTTAAGAGGCAGGGTTTTTCTTTGTTGCCCAGGCTGGAGTGCAGTGCCCTGATCATTTTATGCTCACTGTAACCTCAAATTCCTGGGTTCAGGCAATCCTTCCACCTCAGTCTCCTGAGCAGTTGAGATGACAGGCATGTGCCACCACACCTGGCTAACATTTTTTAGGGGCGGGGGTCTTGCTATGTTGCCCATGCTGTTCTCTAACTCCTGGCCTCAAGGGAGTCACCTGCCTTGGCCTCCCCAAGTGCTAGGATTACTGGCATGAGCCACTGCATCTGGCTGAAAGTCAGCTTTGAATTTCAACCATTAATGTAAATCACCAAAACCATTTTCAGAAAAGCATCAAAGCAAACTAGAACACCATGCCCAAGCCTGTTTCCTTCATCCGCAGCAGATGTCTTGGTACCCCAGTCACAGTCCTCAGCATTTGCCATTTTCATGCATACCAGCCCAATTTCCAATAGTCAGCAACCACTGTACTTTGCCCTGAGACAGTCTCTGGACCCCAGAGTGGCCCTCAAACAGAGCCCTTGCATCTCAGGTAGGAACCTCGCCAGTCAGAATTTCCCAGCAGGTTAAACTCCAGTTGCCCACAGTGGCAACTTGCCTGACATCACACACTTACGTGGCTTCTTTCCCTCTCCTTGTTTGTCTCACCTCCCCTCTGTCCTACTAGTGTTTCCTAAAATCTCCTCCCGAATGAACTACAGATGCTTCTTGACTTGGGGCGGGGTGACATCCCAGCAGACCCATTGTAAGTGAAGATATTGCAAGTTAAAAATACATTGAACACACCTAAACTACATATCTAAACATATAAGTATCATCATTAGCCTAGCCTACCTTAAATGTGCTTAGATCACTTACACAAGCCTGTGGTTGGGCAGAATCACCCTACACAAAGACTGTTTTACACTAAAATGTTGAATACCTCATGTAAATTTATTGAGGACTGTAGTGCAAGTGAAAAATCAGAATGGTTTCACACCACCATAAAGTGGAAAAATCCTAAGTTGAAACATCAGAAGTCGGGGACTGTACATGCTCACAGTGAAATCCTTATGTCAGCACCCACTTCTGGGTAGTAAGACATCCTGCAGTCTCCATCCATTTTATTAAAATTTTCTCTCCTGCACATTCTCTTTAGTAAAGTCTCACAGGAATGGTAAAGCAAGTATCCAACATATTCAACCCCAATGTGAGTCCAGTAGATGAAGTAATACACAGCCACACGAGAGAAAAACTCAATTTAATTCAAGTTGGGGGGAGGGAGAGGGGGACTGGTGTGCTCCCACCTAATGGGCACAGTGTAAGGGTATATGGCACACCTCCTGGGGGAGGGGCAAAACTACAACAGGGACCTTACCTAATAAATGCAGTTTAACCTAATCGTTTGTGCCCTCATATTAATCTGAAAATTTTTTTTTATTGAATCATAGCTGTGTACATTAATACTTTCATGGGGTACAGTATGCTATTTTTATATACAATTTGAAATATTTTCATCAAACTGGTTAACATAGCCTTCATGGCATTTTCTTAGTTACTGTGTTAAGACATTTCTATTCTTCATTTAGGAAGATTCACAAAAATTTTAAAAATACATTTTTTTCTCATCCTTATTTAACAGCTCATTCTGAACGGGAACACAAAGTCGGGGCAGTTTCTCCATCCAAACGATGCGTTTTGACACAAGGCATATCCAAGTTTTAAAGACCTTTTTGTGATTCTAAGGACCTTTCCCAATTCTTCAGTAGACAGGAATTTATTGCATTAGCTGTTTGTCCTGGTATCTAAATCACAACCAGGTCTTGGCAGGCTTTCACTTGGTAAGTGTATTTTCTGACAAGTGATCTGAGTAGGACCATATTTTAAATATATTAGAGGAATTTAGAACTCCAACTAATTCTCTTTTGAATCCTTTTATAAAGCAAGCCCATATTTACAGATTTTTGTGTATTTTTTCTTAGAGTCAACTATATCCACCTTGATATCTCATTGTCAAATCTCATATTTGAATGAGACTTCACCTGTAGGTCCCCCCTTTTAAAAATGCTATTTTTTAATTAAAAATGTGATTGACATATAATATTAAAATTGTACATATGTATGGAGCACAGGCTGATATTTCAATACAGGTATACAATGTGCAATGATCAGTCAGGGTAATTAACAAATCCATCACCTTAAATATTTATTACTTCTTTGTGTTGGAAACATTCACAATATTCTCTTCTAGCTATTTGAAAATTTACAATAAATTATTGCTAACTACTCATCCTATAGTTCTAGAACACTAAAACTTATTCTTCCTATCTAGCTATAATTTTGCATCTGCTAAGCAACCTCTCCCTATCCCCGACCTTTCCAACCTCTAATAACCAGAACAGTTTTACTCTCTACTTCTATGAGCTCAACTTTAATTTTTTTTTTTTAATTTTAGACACGGGGTCTTGCTATGTTGGTCAGGCTGGAGTGCAGCGGCTCTTCACAGGCTCCATCATACATAGCACGCTGCTGGCCTCCTGGGCTCAAGTGATCCTCCTGCCTCAGTCTCTAAAACTATAGGCATGTGCCACCTTACTGGCCTAACTTTTTCAGCTTCCAGTTGAATGAGAACATTTGGTATTTTTCTTCCTGTGCCTGACTTAGTTCACTTAACATAATGTCCTTAGGCTCATCCATGTTGCTGTCTATGACAGGATTTCCTTCTTTTCATGGCTGAATAGTATTCCATTGTGTATATGTACCGCATTTTTTAAAATCCATTCATCTGTTGATAGACGCTTAGGTTAATTCCATATCTTGGCTCTTGTGAATAGTGCTGCAGTAAACATGGGGGTGCAGATATCTTTCTGATACACTGATTTCCTTGCCTTTGGGGAAATGCCCTTAAAAATGCTATTTCTATCAGCGCATTTAGTCTATTACCGAGGGTCTAATACAAAATGATCTGGAATATAATATTGATGGTATTACAGCCTAGAGAAAAACAAATCGTTTTATCCCCAAATATCACCTCAGGACTACCACAATATTTCTTTTTTCTGTCATTGATTTATTGAGGAATTTAGGATAAATCACTCTGACTCTACATTCTTCAAGTTTTCCAATGTATTGAACAGTAAATTAATATTTGAAGTTCTGTGAAGTAAAGAAGGAATGGGACTATATCTATCTCCTAGAACTAACATATTGGGGCTTATTTCAGTGTAAAAACAATGTATATGCAGAGAAAACTAGCAGAATTCAGAAAAGTAGAAGAAAGAAAAGAAAAGCATTTATATTTCTACTGCATAAACAATTCTTAGCATTGTATTTTAGTTTCTTTTCTTCCAGTCTTCTTAATGTGGATGAGTTTTGTATTTTTCATTATTCTTGTTGGATATTTTCATCTTAACAGCAACCTGACATGCTCAATAGATGCACTATAATTTATCGAGTTCCTTATGTTCAGATTCTTCCCCCTACCTTTGCTATTATAAATACGATCTGGTGGAATTAGTTTGTGTTGCAGTGGGTTTTCCACTGTTCTTTCCCAGCAAGTGTTAATCCTCATTCATATCACGTTCCGTAGATAATGGCTTTCTATCCCTCTCTTCCACACGTGTTGATTTCCTTCTCTGTGCCAGGCACCTTGAGGGAGCCAAAGATGACTAAGACATAGCACCTGTCTGTGAGAAGCGTGGAATCTGGACAGGGAACCTAGACCTGCAATCCATAAACATCAGCAACCCCGTAAGAGAGCTCTACACAGGGAATTATAAAAGCACAGAGGAGCAAGTCTCAGGCTGTAAATAAGGAAAAGTTTTAGAAGCATGAGTGAGAATTTTCCAGACAGCACAGGTAAAGGAAATCAAAACATGAGCCAGGCATGGGGGAGTCCCAGCTACTTGGGAGGCTGAGGTGGGAGGATCAATTGCGTTGGAGTTCCCAACTCCCAGGCCACAGACTGGTACAGGTCTGTGGCCTGTTCAGACCGGGCAGCACCACAGGAGGTGAGCCAGCAAAGATCCATCTGTATTTACAGGCACTCGCGGTCACGTGCATCACCGCCTCAGCTCTGCCTCCTGTCAGACTGGCAGCATTAGATTCTCACGGGAGTGCGAAGCCTACTGTAAACTGTGCACGTGAGGGATCTAGGTTGCACATGCCTTGGGAGAATCTAGTGCCCGATGAGCTGAAGTGGAGCTCAGGTGGTGATGCTGGTGCTGGGGAGCTGGTGCTGGGCTGCAAACACAACACACGATGGGACCGTCTAGTTGCCAGAAGACAAGCTCAGGGCTCCCACTGATTCTGCATTATGGTGAGTTGTATAATTACTATGTATTACAGCAACAGAATAATAGAAACAAGGTGCATAAGAAATGTAAGGCATTTGAATCATCTGATACCATCCCCACCCATCCCCAGTCTATAGAAAAGTGATCTTCCATGAAAGTGGTCTATGGTGCCAAAAAGGCTGGAGACCACTGCCCTAAGCAACATAGCGAGACCTTGTCTCTAAAAAAATTTTTTTAAATAAAAAACCCCAGGGTGGCTCGGCGCCTGTGGCTCAATCGGCTAAGGCGCCAGCCACGTACACCTAAGGTGGAGGGTTGGAATCCCCAGCCCGGGCCCGCCAAACAACAATGATGGCTGCAACCAAAAAATGGCCAGGCATTGTGGCGGGCGCCTGTGATCCCAGCTACTTGGGAGGCTGAGGCAGGAGACTCGCTTGAGCTCAGGAGTTGAAGGTTGCTATGAGCTGTGATGCCTTGGCACTCTACCCAGGGGGATAGCTTGAGGCTCCGTCTCAAAACAAACAAACAAACAAACAAACAAAAACCCCAGGCTAATGTGACAGCAATGGGAGGAAGAGGGTGACTGTAGACAGGGCACTATCCTGGCAGCATGTATGCCGGTCCATTGCACATTTTATACCATATTTTTTTCATGTATAATGAGCAATTTTTTACCCAAATTTTTGAGGGAAAAATAAGGATGTGCATTATACATGGGTAGCACTAACTCCATATCTACATAAATGCTTTTGATTCTTTTATTTATTCTTACGCATTAAAACTATAGCTCTAGAAAGCAAAAACAATATCCATATGCAAAATAACACCCTGGATTATGGTAATCGGTTTTGTTGAACTTGCAACCAAAGTCCTTGTTACACAAAGTATAAAAGCAGAGGACTTGAGAACCCAACTGGCTGTGATACCTAGTGGGCTAACCAGCCAGCTGCAACCTCTTGATGTATCAGTACACAAGCCCTTTAAAGCCCTAATGAAGAAAGAGTGGGCATGGTGGAGTCAGTCAGCTGGTAATCATTTAACACCAAAATCAAAAAAGCAAAATCAAAATAGCATCCATCATCCAAATTTGTGATTGGATTTAACACCAAATCATTTGGGGTTAATGATGTAACACCAAAATCAAAAAAGCAAAATCAAAATAGCATCCATCATCCAAATTTGTGATTGGATCCTAAGATCATAGAATAGTGTCAAGAAGGAAGTGGTTGTGAAATTGTTTTAAAAATGCAGCATCAGCAATCTTGTGGGTGGAACTGAGGACGGTGAAATTTACCAGGATGAGGAAAGTGAACCTTCCCAAGACACTAGTAATGTGGAAATTGAAGAAGACGATATTGGCTCAGCGCCTGTGGCTCAATCAGCTAAGGCGCCAGCCGTGTACACCTAAGGTGGCGGGTTCGAATCCCCAGCCCAGGCCCACCAAACAACAATGATGGCTGCAACCAAAAAATGGCCAGGCGTTGTGGCGGGCGCCTGTAGTCCCAGCTACTTGGGAGACGGAGGCAGGAGACTCGCTTGAGGCCAGGAGTTGGAGGTTGCTATTAGCTGTGATGCCATGGCACTCTACCCAGGGGGATAGCTTGAGTCTCAAAAAAAAAAAAAAGATAGGCATCCTTACGGTAGGAACTAAACAGTAAGAATGGGAGACAGGAGGTAAAGGTCACTTTAGAACCCAAACTGACCAGACCAGCTGTGTCATGTTGGCCCTAGCCTGACTGTCTCCATCTTACTTTCACCATATGCGGCCTCACCGGGGTCAAGGAACTGGAGAACCAGCAAGCCTGTATTTCCAGGGAGCACAGTGGAGAGAATTCAAACAAGAACCACAAGTAGGCTGGGCACCTATAGCTCAGTGGCTAGGACACCAGCCGCATACACGGGAGCTGGTGGGTTCAAACCCAGCCCGGGCCTGCAAAACAATGACAACTACAACAAACAACAACAAAAAATAGCCAGGCATTGTGGCGGGTGCCTGTAGTCCCCACTACTTGGGAGGCTGAGGCAAGAGAATGGCTTAAGGCCAAGAGTGTGAGGTTGCTGTGAGCTGTTACTTTACAGTACTCTACAGAGGGCGACATAGTGAGACTCTGTCTCTCAAAAAAAAAAAAGAACCACAGGTATTTTCTACATTTTTGTAAACAATGACTATGTATTTATTTTATAATCACACTGGCAGGCTTTCTCAAAACCAAATGAAAAGAATAATATAGATAGCGGAGAAAAAAGAGAAAAGAGTGGAGAGGAGGGTGGGCCGCTTTCAGCCCTCAGCCATCCAAGAAAGTGGGAAACGAATGCTAACACCAGCAGAAACCCTTCCCAAGAATGTGCTGGTCATTTCTCTGCTCTTCAAAACCCGATGCTACCTTATTGAACATATGTCCAGCATCCAGGCCGCAACCACTGAGTGAAATGGACCGGGGATCCCATACAGAAGAGGTAGGATCTGGAAGAGCTCCCCAATAGCAGGATCCTGCGGGCCAAACGGTCTCTAAGGCGCGTCTAGGCTGCGGGCTGCAGCCGCCAGGTGGCACCCTAACTTCTGCGCGGGCGCCCCCTCTCGGCCCCCCCCCTCCCCCGTGCCCGCCCCGCCACCCAGCAGCTACGAGGCAAGGTGAACTGCACCCGCGGGGAAAGCGCCCAGCGCGCAGGATGGAGAAAATCCACTCCAAATACGGAGCCATCAATTGCTTTGGCCCCAAAGCCCCAGGACAGGGCCGAGGGCCTTAGGTCTCAGGGAGGACGTGGCATGACACTCTTCTTCGCCTTCTGATGTCTTAGCCCCTCACCTCTCTCAGGGAGAAAGGCTGAAGATGAGACTGGAGAGGGACCAGGGGAGGGCAAGGTCTTCCCAAAATGCGGGATCTTCGCCCTTGGAAAAGCAAGTCTTGCGGCAGACGTCGTAGTAGACAAAGCCAGAACTCCAGCCCCCCCCCCCCCCCCCCCCGGTCCCCGCCGGCCTCGTCCTGAGCTCCGCCTTCCCCTAGTCCTTCTTCCTCTTTCTGCAAAGGGCAAAAGCAGAAATGCCCGAGAGTCCGGAGGAACCGGTGCGGGGAGCTCCTGGGGTTCCCAGCGCGCGGTCCGGCCTGTCCTGCGCAGCCCAGAGCGGCACCCACGGGCCCGCCAGAGGGCGCTGCGGGGCGGGCTGCGTGTAAGGCTGGCAGTCTCCAGAGAGCCATTCGGTCCATTTTAGACTTTTTTTTTTTCAGGTTATGTTTCTCTCTGTACTTTTTCATTTATTTACTTATTTATTTTTACACCTTAGTCGGAATTTGTTCTTGTTTTTTTGTTTGGGTTTTTTTTATTTCAAAGTATTAAGTACGGGTATTTTGGTTACAAGCATCACTTTAGTAATGCTGAGTCACAGATATAAGGGGTCTGTCACCCATACATAGTATATATCCTGGTCCTGGTACCCATTAGGTACTCTTGTCCTACTTCCCCTACCCCCTGCATGATTTCCACTAAGTTTTACATTCCTCTGTGCACGTGTGTGCTCATTGGTTAGTTCCAATTTAATCCAGTACATGAGGTTGTTGTTTTTCCATTCTTATAATATTTCACTTAGGATAATAGTCTCCAGTTCTATCCGAATTGTTGCAAAAAACTTTTTTTTTTTTGAGACGGAGTCTCACTATATTGCCCTGGGTAGAGTGCCCTGGGTAGAGAGCAACGATTCTCTTGCCTCAGCCTCCCAAGTAGCTAGGACTACAGGCACCTGCCACAGGGCCCTGCTATTTCTTTGTGGCAGTTGTCATTGTTTACTTGGTTTATGTGGCCAGCGCTGTAACCACTGTGCTACGGGGGCTGACTCAATTCATCTTTTTTAATGTCCCAGTAGTACACCAAGATATACATATACTTTTTGTTAATCCAGTAATGAATTGACCAACTCTGGGTTGATTCTACATCTTTCACAATTGCAAATTGTGCTGCAATAAACATTCAAGTGCAGACATCTTTTTGATGAAATGACTTTTCACCCTTCGGGTAGATAGCCAGTATAGAACTACTGGGTGAAATGGTAGTCTCACTTTTAGTTCTTTTTCTTTTTCTTTTTTTTTTTCCAGATTGTGAGGGTACAATTAGGTTACAGCGTTTGCATTTGTTAGGTAGAGTCCCTCTTGTAGTCATATCCCACGCCCAGGAGATGTGGCATATACCTTTACATTGTTCCCATTAAGTGGGAGCACACCAATCCCCCCTCCCCCCAACTGGAATTGAATTTTTTCACTTGTGTGGGTATTAGATTGTCTACTGGCTCCATATTAGTAATATTAGTATTGAGTACATTGGATACTTGCTTTTCCATTCTTGTGACACTTTACTAAGAAGAATATGTTTCAGGCCAAGCCGCTGAAATGTATTTTTTCATGCCTGTAATCCTAGCACTCCGTGAGGCCCAGGTAGATGGATTGCTTGAGCTCAGGTGTTCACAACCAGCCTGAGCAAGAGCAAGAACCCATCTCTAAAAACTAGCCAGGCATTGTGGAGGGTGCCTGTAGTCCCAGCTACTCAGGGGGCTGAGGCAAGAGGATCACTTGAGCCCAAGCGTCTGAAGTTGCTATGAGCTATGACGACACAGCACTCTACCTAGGGCAACAAAGTGAGATTCTGTCTCACCAAAAAAAAAAAAAAAGAATGTGTTTCAAGTCCACCCAGGTTAATACAGAAGATGTAAAGTCTCCATCTTTCTATGACTAACTAGTATTCCAAGGTATATATATACCACAGTTTATTAATTCAGTCCTGGGTTGATGAGCATTTAGGTTGTTTCCACATCTCGGCAATTGTAAATTGAGCTATGATAAACAGTCTAGTGCATATGTCCTTATAATGAAATGATATTTTTCTTCTGGGTAGATGCCTATTGCAGGATCAAAATGAAGGTCTATTTTGAGTTCTTTAGAGATTCTCCATACTTCTTTCCAAAGAGGCTGTGTTATTTTGCAATCCCACTACTTTTAGTTATTTAAGGAATCTTCATTCTCTTTTCCATACAGGTAGTACCAACGGCAGTCCCACCAACACTGTATAAGTATTCTTATTTCTGCATCTTTGCCAACATCTGTTGTTTCTGGACTTTTAACGAAAAACATTCTAACAGGGTAAGGTGATATCCCATTGTGATTTTAATTTGCATTTCTCTGATGATTAGTGATGCTAAGCATTTTAACCTGTTTATTGGCCATTCATCTTTTTTTGAAAAACTTCTGTTCATGTCTTTTTTTTTTTTTAAGACAGAGTCTCACTTTGTCACCCTCAGTAGAGTGCCATGGCATCACAGCTCACAGCAACCTCAAACTCTTAGGCTTAAGCCATTCTCTTGCCTCAGTATCCCAAGTAGCTGGGACTACAGGCACCCACTAAAATGCCTGGCGAGACCGGGTCTTGCTCTTACTCAGACTGGTCTCGAACTTGTAAGCTCATGCAATCTACCAGCCTCAGACTCCCAAGTGCTAGGATTACAGGTGTGAGCCACCATGCTTGGCCCTGTTGATGTCTTTGACCAATTTTTTTGTTGTTGTTTGTTTTAGACACAGAGTCTCACTTTATCACTCAGTAAAATGGATAGAGTGCTGTGGCATCACACAGGTCACAGCAACCTCCAACTCCTGGGCTTACATGATTCTCTTGCCTCAGCCTCCCGAGTAGCTGGAACTACAGGCACCTGCCACAACACCCAGCTATTTTTTTGTTGCAGTTTGGCTGGGGCTAAGTTTGAACCCTCCACTGTCAGTTTATGGGGCCAGCGCCCTACACACTGAGCCACAGGTGCCACCCTCTTTTGACCACTTTTTAATGGGGCTGTTTGGAGTTCTTTGTGGATTCTGGATATTACTCTTTTATCAGATGTATTATTAACAGTGCTCGAGATGAGACCACCAGACAAATTGAATAAGCCAATAGGAGCGTTTTATTAAGACTGGCCAGCCTGACTGCCCCCTTAAGTCAGAGGAGTAGCAGTGACCAGCTTGGGGATAGAGGTTTTATAGAGTAACTCATGCAAGCTAAAAAACAATACAACTGGTATGTACAGAAGAAAATTTATGATATTTATGGTTAATAACAGTTACTGGTCAATTAGTTCAGCAAGAAAAATATTTTTAAAACAATGGAGTCAGCAGGACCCTAAGGTGCCAGTAGCACCACCAAGGAGGCTCATCCTATTTTCCTAATCTGTCTCAGTATAGCTTGCAAGTATTTTCTCCCATCCTGTTGTTGTATAATTGCTCTGTTATATATTTCCTTGGTTGTGCAGAAGTTTTTTTAGTCTAATTAAAATTCCATTTATTTTTGTTGTTGCTATGATTGCCATTGGGGTCTTAGTCATAAATTCTTTGATATCTAGAAGAATTTTTTCCTACATTTTCCTCTACTTTTTTTTTTTTTTTTTTAGACAGTCTCACTTTGTCACCCTGGGTAGAATGCCATGGTGTCACGACTCACAGCAACCTCCAACTCCTAGACTTAGGCGATTCTCTTGCCTCAGCCTACTGAGTAACTGGGACTACAGACGCCGGCCATAACACCCAGCTAGTTTTTGTTACAGTTTGGTCAGGCCAGCATATGGGGCTGGTGCCCTACTCACTGAGCCACAGGCACCGCTCTCCTCTACAATTCTTATGGCTTTATGCCTTACATTTAAGTCTTTTGTCCATCTTGAATTAATTATTGTGAGTGATGACAGACAGGGGTCCTATTTCATTTTTCTGTATGTGGCTATCCAGTTTTCCCAGCACTATTTCTTGTATAGGACTTCATGTCCCTGGTGTGTGTCATTGTCTGCTTTGTCGAAAATCAGTTAGCTGTTTTCATTTCTTTTTATTTGTATATATTCATGGGATACAAGTGTAATTTTGTTACACTGATAATATTGCCTTGTGGTAAGGTCAGGGCCCTCAGCGCATACATTAGGCTTCTTTAGAAAGGAACAAGATGACCTGGAACCCAGGGGCAGGAGGGCCTTTTCTGGCTGTTACCTTCAGGCAGGATTAATGTCAAGAGCCCTGAAGCACTTTGTCCTGCTTGCCACTGCATCCCCAGGCACTGGGGATAAATCAGTGAAGAAAAAGACAGACCCTGCTGTTGCCAGGTTTATAGTCTCCCCTGAGGGGAGAGAAGGGGCAGGAGAGACAGACAATACCCAAAATAGAAGTGGAAACTTCTTACAAGAAGATAAAAGAAAATATCAAGTGTGTTTGGCACTTACTCTAAGAAAATTTGTCATCTAGTTTTATATCAGTGAGAGTGGTCATCATAATGGACCATTTTTCCTCTATTGAAATTTTGTGTGTTTTCTTGTAGTGGGACTGTCCCTATGTGACTGCTTCATGAGATTACTTTGGATAAAGATGAGTATGTACCTTATGTCATTATGCCCTGAAGGCAGGTTGGCTGTGGTCTGCAATTGGAGAAATTCATGATAGAGACATCCTTTATGGGAGGCCTCAGGCTTCCAGAACAAGGCCCCACAGAGGGGCAGGGGCTGCCCCTGGGTGAGCTCAACATGGACTAAGATCTTGAATCCATTTCTGCAAATTCACCATATTAATTCTTTTTTTTTTTTTTTGAGACAGAGTCTCACTTTGTCACCCTCAGTAGAGTGCTGTGACGTCATAGCTCACAGCAATCTCCAGCTCTTGGGCTTAGGCGATTCTCTTGCCTCAGCCTCCCGAGTAGCTAGAACTACAGGCACCCACCACAATGCCCGGCTATTTTTTATGGCAGTTTGGTCTGGGCCAGGTTCAAACCCACCACCCTCAGTCTATGGGGCCGGCACCCTACACACTGAGCCACAGGCGCCGCCCTCACCATATTAATTATGTCCTCTTTGCTCAGAACTGATAGGTCTCTGGTAGGCTGGTCTCCTAACTGAGCTCCAGAGGCAGATGTGGAAACCAAAACCTAACATGGAAGAGCCAAAAAACCAATGAGCCTAGGTATTTCCATAAGAAAATATGGAAATAGGCTCGGTGCCTATAGCTCAGCGGCTAGGGTGCCAGCCACATACACCAGGGATGGCAGGCTCGAACCCAGCCCGGGCCTGCCAAACCACAATGACAACTATGACCAAAAAATAGCCAGGCATTGTGGTGAGCTCCTGTAGTCCCAGCTACTTGGGAGGCTAAGACAAGAAAATCACTCAAGCCCAAGAGTTTGAGGTTGTTGTGAGCTGCGATGCCACAGCACTCTACCCAGGGCGACATAGTGAGACTCTCAAAAGAAAATATGGAAATAGGCGGACATAGTGGTTCATGTTTGTAATCCTAGCACTTTGGGAGAATGAGGAGGGAGGATTGCTTGAGGTCAGAAGTTGGAGATCAGCCTAAGAGTGAGACCCTATCTCTACAAAAAATAGAAAAATTAGCTGAATGTGATAGTGTATGCCTATAGTTCCAACTACTTTGGAGGCTATGGCAGGAGGGTTACCTGAACCCAGGAGTTTGAGGTCGCAGTGAGCTATGATGACACCACTACACTCTAGCCAGGGAGACAGAGCAAGACCTTGTCAAACCTTGTCAAAAAAAAAAAAAAAAAAAAAAAGGAAAGATGTAAATAAGATGTAAATAGGCAGTGCCCGTAGCTCAGTGAGTAGGGCACCCGCCATATACATGGGCGACTGGTGGGTTCAAGCCCAGCCAGAGCCTGCTAAACAACAATGATAACTGCAACCAAAAAATAGCTGGGCGTGGTGGCGGGCATGTAGTCCCAGCTACTTGGGAGGCTAAGACAAGACAATTGCTTAAGACCAAAACTTGGAAGTTGCTGTGAGCTGTGACACCACAGCATTCTACCGAGGATGACATAGTGAGATTTTGTCTCGGGGGAAAAAAAAAAGTAAATAAAATGTAAATAATAATAATCCCTAGAACATGGTATATAAGCATTTTTATTATAAATGCTTATGATTCTTTTTATCCTCACATCTATATGGGGTCAATGTTATTTTTATCCCACATTAAAGCTGTGGAAACAGAGAGCTTTAATAACTTATACAAATCATATAGCAAGTAAAAGGCCCAGCCAGATTGTTTTTGTTTTTAACAAAACAAAACAAGGTTTCCCACTATCACTCAGGCTAGAGTGCAGTGACACAGGATCACAGCTCACTGCAAGTTTGACTCTTGGCCTCAAGCGATCTTCCCGCCTCCACCTCCCAAAGTGTTAGGATGACAAATGTGAACCACAGTGCCAGGCCCTTGCTAGGATTTAAGCCCAAGCCAGCTGTCTCCAGACTCTAGACCTAGACACTGCATACAGCGGGAAGCCAAATTGTGTCTGTGAATTTCATGTTACCTCATGAAATCAGGAGAAGAGGGAGGCTGGTACGAGTCATCATCAATTATTCTATCCCAGGCCATGTGTGGTGGCTCCCATCTGTAATCCTAGCACTCTGGGAGGCCCGGGTGGGAGATCACTTGAGCTCAGGAGTTGAAGACTAGCCTGAGCAAGAGTGAGAGCCCATCTCACTCCATCAGAAAACTTAGCTAGGCATTGTGGTGAGTGCCTGTAGTCTAGCTACTTGAGAGGCTGAGGCAGGAGGATCACTTGAACCTAGGAATTTGAGGTTGCTGTGAGTTAGACTGAGGCCACAGCACTCCAACCTGGCCAACAGAATGAAACTCTGTCTCAGCAACAACACAAAAAATGTTATTACCTGGACTTGGTGGTGTGGGCCTATAGTCTCAGCTACTTGGGCAGCTGAGGTAAGAGGAGCAGTTGAATCTAGTAGTTGTAGGTTGCAGAGAGCTATGATCATGCCACTGCACTCAAACCTGCACAACGAAATGAGAATCTATCTCTTAAAGAATAAAATTAAATTAAAAATAAAAATCAGAGGCTCAGCGCCTATGGCTCAAGCGGCTAAGACACCAGCCACATACACCTGAGCTGGCAGGTTTGAATCCAACCTGGGCCACCAAACAATAATGACAGCTGCAACCAAAAAAAAAAAAATAGCCAGGCGGGCGGCACCTGTGGCTCAGTGAGGGCACCGGCCCCATATACCAAAGGTGGTGGATTGAAACCCAGCCCTCGGCCAAACTGCAAAAAATAAAAATAAAAAGTAGCCAGGCATTGTGGCAGATGCCTGTGGTCCCAGCTACTTGGGAGGCTGAGGCAAGAGAATCACTTAAGCCCAAGAGCTGGAGGTTTATGGGAGCCATGACAAAAAAAAATAGCCAGGTGTTGTGGCCGGCGCCTGTAGTCTCAGCTACTTGGGAGGTGGAGGCAGGAGAATTGCTTGAGCCCAAGAGTTGGAGGTTGCTGTGAGCTATGATGCCACCACAGTCTACCCAGAGCAACAGCTTGAGGCTCTGTCTCAAAAAAAATAAATTAAATAACATAAATAAAAGTAAGAGGCTCAGCACCTGTAGCTCAGCGGCTAGGGCACCAGCCATATACACCAGAGCTGGCAGGCTCGAACCCAGCCCAGGCCGGCCAAACCACAATGACAAATACAACCAAAAAATAGCCGGGGGTTGTGACGGGCACCTGTAGTCCTAGCTACTTGGGAGGCTGAGGCAAGAGAATCGCTTAAGCCCAAGAGTTTCAGGTTGCTGTGAGGGTGCACTCATCTGCACTCATCCAGGGTGACATAGTGACATTCTGTCTCAAAAAAAAATGACAACTACAACCAAAATGTAGCTGGGCATTGTGGCAGGTGCCTGAGCTACTTGGGAGGCTGAGGCAAGAGAATCACTTAAGCCAGTGGTTCTCAACCTGTGGGTCACAACCCACAGGAACTGTATTAAAGGGTGGTGGCATTAGGAAGGTTGAGAACCACTGGCTTAAGCCCGAGAGTTGGAGGTTGCTGTGAGCTGTGATGCCATGGCACTCTACCAAAGGTGACATAGTGAGGGTCTGTCTCAAAAAAATAAATAAATAAAAATAAGGATGGAAATTTTGTAATTTTAAGCAAAGTGCATATATAAAGAAATTAAAGATGACAATAAGTTTACAGTGTATATCACTTGCCTCTGGACCTGGTTCCTTTATGTTTCAATCCTAGAAAGTGAAATGGAAAAAATTGGTGAAATTTGGGTTAGTGACAGTACTAGAATATTTTAGAGCCTAAATTTCATGTGGCAAGTATGTGTCTTGGCAATGGGGAATCTTCCATTTACCAAGCCAGAGCCCTCCAAGGTACCAAATTCTTCTTAGACAGGTACCAACAGGTTGGCAGTTTCCTCTAACCTGCCTACTATCTTCTAGTGAAGTTCGAGGAGAGGTGTTTCTATTTGTTGCCAACGTTCTATTTACCAGAAAAGTTACCACACCAATTCCTGTAAGCTATAAAACAAAATTCATGAGGTCACTGATTTAGAAGAGGAAAAAATAGTTTCTGGGTCTAGTTTGCTTGGTTTTGTTTTATTTATATAAGGGCATAAAATTAATTTAAGATGCGAAGTTCAGAGGGAGAGAAATTTGAGTAAGAACTTTGTAAGATTTCCAGAAGTATCCTTTCTGGCCATAAAAGTGTAGATGTACATATCTTTCCTTTTTTTTTTTTTTTTTAGACAGTCTTACTCTGTCTCCCTATGTAGAGTGCCCTGGCATCATCATAGCTCACAGCAACCTCAGACTCTTGGGCTTGAGCAATCCTCCTGCTTCAGCCTCTTGAGTAGCTGGGAGTATAGGCATGCACCACTATACCTGGCTAGTTTTTCTATATTTAGTAGAGACAGTGTGTTGCTCTTGCTCAGGCTGGTCTCAAACTCCTGAGCTCAGGCAATCCACTCACCTCTGCCTCCTAGAGTCCTGCAATTATAAGTGTGAGCCACCAAACCTCTACATTTCTTAAAATTATTACGCACTGCATCTTTTAGTCTCTCGACACCATGCAGAAGCTCAAGAGGTGACATCACACTGATTAAGGGAAGCAGAGCTTCCCTGTTCCTGGCTGATGGGCCCTGAGGTTGTCTGTAGCAGGGTGACAGGACAAACTTTCCCATTGAAGAGAAAGGGGGTTTTGATGTGATATATACCAGTATCTGGAAATGAATAGTAAAAGAGGAACTGTCAGCTACTTAATTATAAAAGAATTGAGAAGTCTTGGATTTGGAAAAAAAAAACAAAACCTGTTTTTCATAGAGCGGAATGGAATGAAAGTCTAAACACAACTAACTTTATTTACTTAGCCTCCTGAATTAATAGAGCCTTATTGAGACAAACTCCTGGCAACTGAAAGAGCAAGAGAGAAAAAGTAAGCAGCTTGGGCTAGGATGAGCTGTGATTCCCTTAGAACAGGAGTCGGCAAACTTTTTAAACAAGGGGCCGGTTCACTGTCCCTCAGATGATTTGAGGGCTGGACTGCAGGCCCCAGGACAAGTCGGTTGCTAAGCAGAACAGGCAGCGGTGGCAAAAACACCCAGCAGGCCAGATAAATGTCCTGGGGGGAGGGAGGGCTGGGCTGTAGTTTGAGGACGCCTACCTTAGAGCAAAGGAGGAGCAGCCTCCCACTATCAAATACCACTTTTGTTTGAGGTCTTTGCAGCCTACAGTAATCCTGTCCCAGCCTGGCACCTTATTGTTTTGATAACAACCTCCTTGTCTTTTTACTAACTTATTATTTAAAAAGATATGAGAGGCTGAGGCAGGCAGGGTGCTTGAGTTCAGGAGTTTGAGACGAGTCTGAACAAGAGTAAGACCTCATCTCTGCTAAAAATAGAAAAACTAGCTGGGCATAGTGACACATGCCTGTAGTCCCAGCTACTTGGGAGGCTGAGGCAAGAGGATTGCTTAAGCCCAAGAGTTTGAGGTTGATGTGAGCTATGACTCCATGGTACTCTATCTAGGGCAACAAAGTAAGACTCTGTCTCAAAAAAGAAATAAATACAACTGGGCATCTATAGTCCAATGGTTAGAGTGCCAGACACATGCTCCAGGGCTGGTGAGTTTGAACCCAGCCTGGGCCTGCTAACAGAAAAAAAATAGCAGGGCACTGTGGCAGGCACCTGTAGTCCCAGCTACAAGGGAGGCTAAGGCAAGAGAATCGCTTGAGCCCAAGAGTTTGAGGTTGCTGTGAGCTATGATGTCAAAGCACTCTACCAAGGGTGACCAAGTAAGACTATCTCAAAAAGAAAAAAAAAGTAGATGAGGGAGGCAGAAGACAGTCTGAGAGTCAGAGCAGATGTGACAATGGACACATGAACAGAGTGATACCATATGAGAACACCTGCCATTACTGGTTTGGAAGATGGAAGGGGACCATGAGCCAAGGAATGCAGGTGGCCTCTAAAAGCTAGAAAATGTAAGGAAATAGTTTTTCCCCCCAAACCTCCAGAAGGAAAGCAGCCCTGCCTATACCTTGATTTCAGTTCAGGGAGAACCATTTTAAACTTGTTTTTTTTTTTTTTTTGAGACAGAGCCTCACTATGTCACCCTCAGTAGAGTGCTGTGGCATCATAGCTCACAGCAACCTCAAACTCTTGTGCTGAAGCAACTGTCTTGCTTCAGCCTCCCTTCAGCCTCCCAAGTAGCTAAGACTATATTTTGTTGTTGTTGTCATTGTTGTTTAGTAGGCCCAGGCTGGGTTCGAATGTACCATCCCCAATGCATGTGGCTGGCCCCCTAAACACTAAGTTATGGCCGCGGAGCCCATTTTAAAATTCTGACCTCTAGAACTGTAAGATAGTGAGTTTATGTTTTTGTTTTTGTTTTTTTTAAGACAGAGTCTCACTATGTCACCCTTGGTAGAGTGCTATGATATCGCAGCTCACAGTAACCTCAAACTCTTGGGCTTAAGCAATTCTCTTGCCTCAGCCTCCCAAGTAGTTGGGACTACAGGCTCCCGCCACAATGCCTGACTGTTTTTCTGTTGCAGTTGTCATTGTTGTTTAGCTGGCCCAGGATGGGTTCAAACCCCCATAACCACTGTGCTACAGGCACCAAACCCATTTATGTTGTTTTAAACCACTAACTGTGTGGTGTTCTCTTACACATGTGGCAGTAACAGAAATCTAAGACATCTTCTCTATGCCTTAGTTTGTTTTCTCACTTATAAAGTGGGGGAAATAAGCCGAGTGCAGTGCTCATACCTATAATCCTAGCACTCTGGGAGGCCAAGGTGAGTGGGTCACCTGAGCTCAGGAGTTCCAGACCAGCCTGAGCTAGAGTGAGACCCTGTCTCTACTAAAAATAGAAACACTAGCTTAACCATTAACACTTAGCTGGTGCTTAAGACTAGCATGGCGGGTGCCCATAGTCCCAGCTACTCAGGAGGCTGAAGCAAGAAGATCACTAGAGCCCAAGAGTTTGAGGTTGCTGTGAGCTATGATGCCATGGCACTCTGTGGAGTGTGACAGAGACTCTTGTCTCAAAAATAAATAAATAGGCTCGGTGCCTGTGGCTCAAGTGGCTAAGGCACCAGCCACATCCACCTAAGGTGGCGGGTTCGAATCCAGCCCAGGCCCACCAAAACAACAATGATGGCTGCAACCAAAAAAAAATAGCCAGGCATTGTGGCGGGCACCTGTGGTCCCAGCTACTTGGGAGGCAGAAGCAGGAGACTCGCTTGAGCCCAGGAGTTGGAGGTTGCTGTGAGCTGTGATGCCACAGCACTCTACCCAGGGGGACAGCTTGAGGTTCTGTCTCAAAAATAAATAAATAAAAATAAAAAATAGGGGAAATAAAATTATCTCATAGGGTATTGTGATATTTAAAGGAAAAAATATGGGTAAAACCCTCATAGTAAGTTGCTCAAAAAATGCTAGAAAAATCATAAGCATAAATAACTGAGGGAAGGAGCCAAAATGAATGTTGAAAACATTAGGTGAAATGTCATTCAGAAACAGGATGTTGAAATGCTGACCAGAGGTTTTCCTGTGGGATCCCACAGTGTATGTTCCAATAGCAAAGGGAGCAAAGTGTCTGTAAATGTGGAACTGGACAGCCACCATCTGAACTGAGTCTTCAGACATAACATGGCCAGATGGGAGAATCTGACGGCATGCCCCTGCTGGTTTGAAGCAATATTAAAGTACACCATCAACTTTAGAAACTTCTGACCAAAAAAAGCCAACCTAAAATCTAACCAAGGCTATAGAATTGACTTTTATTTTACAGAAATACAAGGAATACTAGAAGAAGTAAGAAAAAGAAACAATCAGGTTCAGCACCCGTATAGTACAGTGGTGACAGCACCAGCCACATACACCGAGGGTGGGGGGTTCAAACCCAGCCCGGGCCAGCTAAACAGTGACAACTGCAACACAAAATAGCTGGGTGTTGTGGCAGGTGCCTGTGGTCCCAGCTACTTGGGAAGCTGAGGCAAGAGAATTGCTTAAGCCCAGGAGTTGGAGGTTGCAGTGAGCTGTGATGCTACAGCACTCTACTGAGGGCAACATAGTGAGACTCAGTCTCACAAAAAAAAGGAAAGAAAGAAACAGTCAGACAAGCCTTTTTATTTTCATTTTTTGAGACAGAGTCTCACTCTGTTGCCCTGGGTACAGAGCCATGACCTTATACCTTACAGCAACCTCAAACTCTTGGGCTCAAGCTATCTTCTTGCCTCAGGCTCCCAGGTAGCTGGGACTACAGGTACCCACCCTAATGCCAGCTAGTTTTTCTATGTTTAGTAGAGATGGGATGGGGGGGGTCCTTGCTCTTGCTCAGGCTGGTCTCAAACTTTTCCAATCCACTAGCTTTAGCCTCCCAAAGTGCAGGATTACAGGTGTGAGCCACCATGCCCAGCTCAGATAAGTCTTGAATGTAGGGAGATTCTACAGCTTATCCTTGTCTCTTCAAAAATTCTGTGTCAAGGCTCAGTGCCCATAGAACAGTGGTTACAGCGTCCGCCACATACACTGGGCCTGGCGGGTTCAAACCCAGCCTGGGCCAGCTAAGCTACAATGACAACTGCAACAGAAAAATAGCTGGGCATTATGATGGGTGCCTGTAGTCCCAGCTACTTGGAAGGCTGAGGCAAGAGAATTGCTTAAACCCAAGAGTTAGAGGTTGCTGTGAGCTGTAACACCATTGTACTCTACTGAGGGGGACATAGTGAAACTCTGTCTCAAAAAAAAAGGGGCCAGTGCCTGTGGCTCAAGTGGCTAAGGCGCCACCCACATAACGCCTGAGCTGCGAATCCAGCCCCAGCCAGCCAAACAACAATGACAGCTGCAACCAAAAAATAGCCGGGCATTGTGGTGGGCGCCTGTAGTCCCAGCGACTTGGGAGGTGGAGGCAGGAGAATTGCTTGAGCCCAGGAGTTGGAGGTTGCTGTGATGCTACAGCACTCTACTCAGGGTGACAGCTTGAGGTTCTGTCTCAAAAAAAAATAAAATTCTGTATCATGAGGCCAGATGTAGTGGTTCATACCTATATGAGGTCTGACGATTACATTCATAAACTTGCCACCATGCACTTACGTTGGCAGCACTATAAAAACAGAAAGATTTCATAATCTTGGTATATTAGTGTCTCAAGCTGTGTTCATGTCAACATGTGGCAATATCTTGCTGAGTGGTGTTCAGTATTGTTGAGGTTTTTTATGCTGTAAGATGCTAGCTCTGATGGCCATTCTGGAAAAAATATTCCAAAATTGCTTTAAAGGGTGGACTAGGTGCTGATGTCCACACAGATGGCTTTCCGAGGGGAGTACCTCAAAAGCCCCTGTAGCGATATTCAGCAAAGAGGCATGTAGAACTTTTTCTAGGATTGCCAGACCTTGTATGTCAGCTTCCACTTAATATTCCTTTGGCCTTAACTTCATCGGTCCCTCAGCTAACTGCACGAGAGCTGGGAAATGTGACCTGGCTGGGAGCCTGGCAAGGAGAAGTGGTGGAGTGAGCATCTAAGCAGTCTCTCTACACACTTAACACCACTTACCCCTCTAGTAGTGCAGCTGTCAGCATGGCCTCTGCCAGACAGTCTTGAGCTGTGCACACCTTCAGTGACATGCCGTTCCTTGGTCCGAGATGGAACAGCAACCCGACATCCTTTCTTCCCTCTTGACCCCTGGCCAATCACCAAATACCAACTCATCCACCTTTATATATCTCTCTCAATAGCCACCACCTTTCTAGCCCCAGCTGCCAGAGTTTGTGTAAGAGCTTCCCAACTGGCCTTCCGTTGTGCTCTCAGGGGCTTATTTCCTTTGTAGGGCTGCAATTGAACAAATAAATGAGCAAATGAATAAAGGAACAAGATAATTTAAGATAACTAGAGGTGCTAAGAGGAACCAGAAGATGAATGATAAAGGAGGCCTGTTTGGGGTGTGGGGTGGGGCTAATTGACACAGAGCAGTCAGTGAAGGCCGTGCTGGGAAAGTAGCTGTGGCAGGTAGTATTATCCAGTATTATCCAGAAAAGCATTATTTCCATTTCCACATGCTGCTTCAGAACCTTGCCACTCCCCTACCAAGTGGTAGAGTCTGTATTTCCCCCCACTTGAACTTGGACAGGTGTTTTGACTTTCTCAAACAATTAAGTACAATAGAAGTGATGCTGTGTGACTTTTGCAGTTAGGTCACAAAGACTAAAGCTTCCACCTGACTCTTTGGGAACACTTCCCAGGACGCCAGCTACGTGGAGCACAATCAAAGCTACTAGCCTTCAACCCTGGCCATCTGAGAGAGCCACCTTGGAAGCAAATTCTCAGTGCTCAGTTGATTTCCCCCAGCTGATGTTGCGTGGAGCAAAATAAGCCTTTCCCATCAAACCCTGCCCCTAATATAGATGTGTGAGCAAAATAAAAGACTTGTTGTTTTGAAGTCACTGAGTTTTAGAGTGTTTCATCATGGAGCAATAGTAACTGAACAAAGGCCTAAATATTAAGGAGCCAGCCATGAGGAAATCTTCACAGAACATTTTTAAGTATTGCCAATAACAAATCCCACAGCTCTAAGACGGGAAGAAGCCTGGCACACAGAAGGTCACGTGGCTGGGAGGGCGTGTACTAAGAAATGTAGTGGAAAGGGAGGCTGGAGCCACGTTATGCGGAGCCTCCTGGGCCACGGTAAGAAGTTTGAAATGTATTAAAATTCAGTGAGTGCCTCTAGAGCAGTGATTTTTCAACCCATGTGCCATGGCACACTGGTATGTTATGAGAGGACTTAGGTGCGCTGCAAAAACTTTTAAAAATCATTAATTAAATTATTTTTGAAAGACATTCAAAGCACAGTATCTTCTTTTCTTTGGTCTTTTTTCTTTTCTTTCTTTCTTTTTTTTTTGGATCAACATAATTTAAGTGTGCTGTGGAAGTTTAACTATAGGTTCAAATGTGCCATGAGATGAAAAAGGTTGAAAAACAGGCCAGGTGAGGTAGCTCGCGTCTATAATCCTAGCACTCTAAGAGGCTGAGGTGGGCTGAATTGCTTGAGCCTCAGGAGTTCAAGGCCTAAGCAAGAGCTCGACTCCCAACTCTAAAAATAGCCAGGCATTGTGGTGGCTACCTGTAATCCCAGCTACTTGGGAGGCTGAGGCAAGAGAAGCACTTGAACTCAAGAGTTTAAGGTTGGGGGCTGGGCGTGGTGGCTCACGCCTATAATCCCAGCACTCTGGGAGATGGAGGCAAGCAGACTGCTTGAGCTCAGGAAATTCAAGACCAGCCTGAGCAAGAGTGAGACCCCATCTCTAAAAAATAGCCGGGCATCAGGGTTAGCACCTGTAGTCCCAGCTACTTGGGAGACTGAGACAAGAGAATCACTTGAGCCCAAGAGTTTGAGGTTGCTGTGAGCTATGATGCCATAGCACTCTACCAAGGGTGACAAAGTAAGACTCTGTCTCAAAAAAAAAAAAAAAAGAAGAATGGGGATGAATAAAGGCAAACCAGTAGCTCTTTCTTGCAAGCAGCCATGCGAATGACAGTGCTACTGGCCAGATGGAAAAAGCTTGAAGAGGAACAGAGTTGGGATGGGGGAAAACTTCCTCTTCCCTCAGAATATCCAATTCAATGTGGTTATTGAAAGAATTCAAGTTGGGGTCGGCGCCTGTGGCTCAATTGGCTAAGGCGCCAGCCACATACACCTAAGGTGGCAGGTTCGAATCCCCAGCCCGGGCCCACCAAACAGCAATGATGGCTGCAACCAAAAAATGGCCGGGCGTTGTGGCGGGCGCCTGTGGTCCCAGCTACTTGGGAGGCGGAGGCAGGAGACTCGCTTGAGCCCAGGAGTTGGAGG